>JAWQEG010007901.1:0-40088 GCA_033782935.1 Petrolisthes cinctipes
CGGGTGAGAGGGAGGTAGAGAGGAAACGAGACTATACGAGTGGAAGGAAGAGAAGGAGAGGTTGTGGGAAGGAGGGAGAGGAAAGGTTGAAGGGAGGAGGTAGTGAGTTGGGTAAAGAGACTACGGATGGAAGGCGAAGAGGGAGAGGATAGAGAGGTAGGAAGGAGCAAGTGAGGGAGGGAGGGAAGGGGAGGAGATAGATAGGGGAAGGGAGGGAGGGAGGGAGGGGGGAAGGGGAGGAGATAGATAGGAGGGAGGGAAGGGGAGGAGATAGATGTGAGGGAGGGAGAGAAGGAGAGGAGATAGATGTGAGGGAGGGAGGGAGGGAAGGGGAGGATATAAATAGAAGGAGGGAGGGAGGTAAGGGAAGGGGAGGAGATAGATAGGAGGGAGGGAAGGAAGGAGAGGAGATAGATAGGGGAAGGGAGGGGGGAGGGGGGAAGGGAGGGGGGAGGGGGGAAGGGAGGGAGGGAAGGAGATAGATAGGGGAAGGGAGGGAGGAAGGGAAGGGAGGGAGGAAGGGAAGGGAGGGGAGGGGATAGATACGAGGGAGGGAGGGAGGGAAGGTTTGAAACGGTCGGCTACAATTGATGACTTGTGGACCACCCTCATCAACGCACCTGGTGGCCCGCAACACACACACACTGACCGAGGATGAAAAAAGACCGCCCTAGACCTGTAAGACCATGTAGGAACGGCAAGACGAGGGAGAAGGTGATAGAGAGGCGGGACAGCAAGCAACGAAGGAAAGAGAAGGAAAGGAGGGACAACTTAAGAATTGAAAGGGATGAGCCGTGATGATTACTTCTGGTGACTCGATTAAGGGGATAATATACTTTAGGTACACTCGCAATCCAAAATATGTATCCAGGCTTGCTTCGAATAGCCTGATCGAGTATTAAGCGAGCTCAAGCAAATATAACTACAATAATGGTGGTGGTCTGTTTGCTGGGTAGAGTTTGGAGGGATCATTAACTACAAAATTGCCAAAACTAAGACCTACAACCCGCCCTTATAGTCTGATATCATTAAGGCCCAAGACAAGGTAGAAGAGATGAACAAAATGTCGGGAGAACAGAAAATGGCAAGAGCACCACGAAGCAAATAAAAAAAAACTGAATATCATCACAAACACAGAAGAGTAGGTAGGGTTAACAGAAGTACCAAGAATGGGTGGGCGTGAGGGCAGACAGACTAGAGGCAGGGGGAAGGGAGAAAGGAAGGCCAAAAAAGGGTAACTGGGTAAGGGTCTTGGGGTAAGATAAGGGTAGGTAAGGGAGGGAGACACTCGGATATTCAGTGAGTCAGTCTGTGGTGGTGGGAGGGCTCAGAGGTCAGACAGACAGAGGGTTCAGGCTAATTTTGTATTCCAGAACAGCCTACATCAGTAAGAGCTAAATGAGTGTTATTATATACTGTTTAGGGTATTAGATTCAGGTTTAGGTTACATTAGCTTAAAATTGTTTGAGTTAGGTTATATTAAAAGCGATTAGGACATTAGGGTTGGTTGAAGTTAGCCACTAATTTATATATATGTAATAATAATTTTGGGTTCAATTCGATTAAATGAGAAGGTATGTCTGTAGGATTAAGGGGTCGCATCAGGGTCATATTACTATTCGTACATAAGGTGAAGTCACCCCTACTGGGAAGAGAAGACATAACCACCCAGAATATCTTAACCCTAAACCTAGAACCAAGAGCAAGCGGGAGGTCCACCAGAAAAGGTAGGTAAGCTATAGGCGATGTATGAACGATATACAGTGAGCGTCTAGAGTCATGTTAGGGGCTATTGAAACCTACAAACTGTGTCACAAAAAAAAAAAAAAAATCTAGATCCCGTATTTTTTTTTTTTTTTTTTTTTTGTAACACTGAGGTGATTTGATTCTGAGATAATTTGGAGGAATCAGTAACCATTTTATTAACTACAAAGAGGTTCTCCCCTCAAATATAACTCGTGTAACATTATTGAACCCCCCTAATACTTGAAGGAATATACCATATAAGTTTAGCCCATCAGCTTATGTATATTTCAAGACACGACTATTGGGGCTCAGTGCACGAGAGGCTTATTCAGCACCCAAGGCTAATTTCTCGACACGACGGACCTCTATAGCACCCGAGGCTAATTTAGTGGGTGGCGGCCCATCTCACCCACCTGTGTTGTTGGTCCAATGTCTTACTCTGGGAGGCTCGGTGGGTATGTATGTATGTATCTTAATTAGCCTAAAGGGAGATTCTTTTTTGGGAAATTGGAGGGCTACCGAGTCCTCCTACCTATGCCAGGAAACAGACGACCTCAATGTTACTAATAGGGGATCTGTCTCGTGGCATAGTCTGGAAGAATCAGAGACCTTCCAATTCACCAACAAAAGAGTCTGGCCTTAATCCCCAGCGGTGCCGTCAGAAGCCATGTAAAGGTCTCGTCTTAACTCACCATAATAATTATACTTTTGGTACATTAGAGTTCCTCGATTCCTCCAAAGTATGCCAGGAAACAGGACCAGATTAACAGTAATAACGGTGGCCTGTTGCTTGGAATAGTTTGAAGGATTATCAGTTATTCCAGATTTACAAGAACTGTACTGTCCCCTTAATTTAGACTTACATAGAGTGTCGTATCCTATGAATTTTGACTTGTATTATTATTAACTCCACATGACTTTATTCACCTAATGAGATAACACAGGCACGTCAAAAAATAATACGGTTCGATTTCCCTGTATTGCAAAAGGGGAAATGAGATATTGATGACGATTACAAAGATGGTGATATGATAATGAGGAAAGTATTGATGACGATAGTGATTTGATGACTATGGTGATGATATTAATTATTATGATGATGGTGATTTGATGATTATGGTGATGATATTACTGATGATGATGATGATGCTTTAGTCGACATGTTGCGTTAAAAAATAAATATCAAACTAATTATTAGTAAAAAAAAATCCTTCAGTTCCTCCTCCATGTGAAAAGGGTCAAGTATAAAGCTTCCTATCTGTCTTGTCCGAATATCAGTAAAGTTTCATACATCTATTAAGTTATTGCCACTGATTTGTCTAGATACAACCATGACTCATTAGCGTCCAGACACCACCACTTTGATACTATTACATGTCCAAGTACAATCAGTCATTTAAGTCTATAGGCCTACTCCTTAGTATCTCCCCGTCTCTCTCTCTCTCTCTCTCTCTCTCTCTCTCTCTCTCTCTCTCTCTCACACAATACTCTTTCTTATCTTTACCTAAAAATTCACTATCTGCTTTTGACCTGAAGAAACAATTACGAAACGTTGTCAATAAAGACTGCTTCTCATAGACTTTTAAGTGTTATACTAATCACAAGCTATATATTATAAGATGCTGAATGAGATGAGGGAGAACGTAAATTTTCGAGTTAATTACACTTCCTGGCCTACGGGCGAGAAGAAATTTAATATCCTACTGAGCATATTATACCTTCCTTTCTCTCTGTGGCTTCAAATTGCACTTACTGGCATAGTCCTTCGGGCGAGAATGATGCCAATATTCTATACCAAACCTAGCCTAGCCTAGCCTACACTCTGTGACTTCAAATCTTTAGAGGACGGAGGGTTGGTTGCGTGACCGTCCCAGACCCTCATTAAGAACAGGTAATGAAGACAGGAAGAGAACATCCTGGTCGTATGGTGGTGTGTGTTTACCTGAGGGTGAGTTACTGTTTAGCTATTCTACTGGGGGAAGGTAACTAACTCTATATTGAGGACACTGTGATCGTGTATGAAAATTGGAGGCTTCTGATTTCTCCTGATTATGCCACGAAACAGGCTCCTTCCATATAGGTGGTGTTTCGTGGCAATATTTGAAGGACTCATTTATTTCCAATTTTCTGACTACTTCATTGGGTTACTTAAGGGGGTAGTGCAGTGTTGGTAAATCTGGAGCAACTGAAGATCCTCCAAACAATTCCAAGCAACAGTCCACAATTATTATGTTAACTTTGCACTGTTTCCTGGAATACTTTGGAGGAATCTAGGCACTCCAATGAACCAATGGCGTATTCTTACCTAAATCCGTAGGCCGACATGGATGAGGAAAAGAAAGAAATTGAAAGGGAATAGAGTGAAATGGGATAGGGAGAGTACAGAAAGTAATATGGGTTAGGAGAGAGTACACAGTAAAATGGGAGAGGATCGGGACAGAACTATTAACCCCACAACGTACACAAAAACAGATGGTTAGAAAATATATTAGTATGGAAAAGTGGACAGCTTCAGGTATGGTTGATTTCACGGTAGAGGAAGGGATGTGAAATAGCTACAGTACGAGTATGGTACGGCAAAGCAGAAGTCAGGGTAGAGAGAGTACGAAATGGGAACGAGGTTAGTAAATATCTAAAAAATATATATATACAAATGAAGCACAGTTTACAACGATATATAAAAGTCCATACAAAACAACAACAAAATTTAATATTATTCACTTGTGAAGAGTTAACGTAAACTCTGACAGTGTGTGACTTTAGTTCAGTTGCAATTTAATTAACAACAGAATTACGGGTAGTAGAGAAATGAGACTGATAGATACTGGGTCGGGGAAGGGTAAGATGGATATGAAAAAAGAATAGAAACATTGTAACAGATAAACAACGACTCACAAATATAGTCATTACGGTTCAAAGGAGGTGGTCATTTATACAGAAGGAATAGGATTTGCATAAACCCCGGTTAATGAAGTACAGAGAATAGAGTATTGGAGTACAACTGAGTGGACGAGTTGAGTAGGACTATAAAGTGTAAGGCAGGGGAGGCAGTGCTGAATGTGAGGTATAGAAGGAAGAGTAGAATGAGAGGTAGAGAATGCGAGGTAGTGTGAGGCAGGGTTGGGTAGAAATAGAATGGGTAGAGGGAGGCAGGGAGAAGATAGGGAGGAGGGAGGGAAGGGCAAGAGGTAAGACAGCAATTATCCCTCCACTCCACACTGCCTAATGTCTTCATACAACCTGGGTGGGCTACTCACCTGGTCCATAACGTCGGCGTCCGTGGCGGGTACCCGACCGATGGGTCCGACAGGGAAGTGGTTGTTGAAGTTGTTGAAGATGATGCGGAAATCTGTGAGTACGGGCGCGTTGTCGTTGATGTCCACCACGTGCACGGTCACGGGGATGTCCGAGCGTAGCGGCGCGGAGGTGGCTCGCACATACAGCTGGTATTTTTTCTTGGGGGACTCGTAATCAAGATCGACGCGGGTGACTAGTTCAGCTCGACCCTCTGACGGGTGGGCTACCATACTGAAGTTTTGCTGGTCTGGCCCTCCGATGATGCTGTACTGGATGTGAGCGTTGGCGCCCACATCTGGATCCTCCGCCCTCACCTCTCCTACCGTCGACCCCACAGGCGAGTTCTCGGTGATATAGAGCTGAATTCTGTCTGTCTTGAAGAGTGGAGGATTATCATTGACGTCCTCCACATCTACCGTCACCGTCACCGAGGATGACTTCTCAGGGGCACCATTGTCCACTGCCAGGGCCACCAGATGGTATTTGTCTACAGCCTCACGATCCAGCTGCCTTGTTGTTCTTATAATTCCTGAAGTTTCGTCCACCGAGAAGGCGCCTCTGCCGTCATTTCCTCCATCGAAAGTGTACCTCACTCTGCCGTTAATACCAGAGTCAGCGTCACTAGCCTTAATCTGAATAACGGATGTTCCCTTTGAGGCATCTTCAGGCACTGTTGTTCTGTAAGAGGCTTCGCTGAATACAGGGGAGTTGTCGTTTACATCAACAACAGTAATTTCAACATCAGTAGTGTCTGACAGCTGGGGCGTGCCATTATCACGTGCAGTGACGGTGAGTAAATAACCACCCTGAGCCTCACGGTCTAGAGGCTTGGTAGTGGTAATGGCACCCGTGCTGGGGTGAATCACAAACTCAGGCACTGTCTCACCACTGAGGGAGTATGTGATACGTGCGTTTTCCCCGGTATCTCCATCAGAGGCCGCTACCATGATGACTGTGCTTCCCACAGGTTGGTCCTCGAATATAGTGGCCGAGTATGGAGTATTCTCGAACTGAGGAGGATATGTGTTGGCATCACTCACGTTCACGTACACTGTGGCAGTGTCATAACGGCCGCCGGAATCAGTTGCAGTCACTGTCAGTATGTATTTCCTCTCTTGCTTGTAATCAAGTGGCTGAGCAAGTGAAATGAGTCCACGGCCGTTCTGAGCGGTGATTGAAAAGCGACCTCGTTCATTCCCTGAGGTTATGGCATAGTGAAGACGTGGGTTTTCGTCCTTGTCCGTGGCTGTCACAGTGACGACAGGAGTGCCTGGGTAGTCACTCTCACTGACTGAAACTTCATAATTCTTAGGACTGAAGACAGGATCATTGTCGTTTTGGTCCTGGATCTGCAAAATGACGGTGGCAGAGGCGGATTGGGGTGGGTCACCGTGGTCTCGTGCCACCACTGTGAAATGATAATGGTGGTTCTCCTCTCTGTCCAGATCTCGTCTCGTCACTACCCAACCTGTCGTTTCCTCTACCTCCACTGGCAGGTTCTCGCCTCCTCCCTCGATGCTGTACACCAGGAGGGAGTTGTCATCAGCATCGTTATCAAATGCCTGGACGCGAACGATGGAAAAGCCGACTGGTGCATTTTCCTGGACTGTCTCCTGGAAGAGTGGAGTGTAGAACCTAGGAGTGTTATCGTTGACGTCCCTCACGTTGACCAGAAGTTGAGTAGTGTTGGACCGTGGCGGAGACCCTCCATCCTGGGACCTAATGACCAGACGGTAGTGCCGGTTGGTCTCATGATCCAGTGGGGCCGCCACCCGAACCTCTCCTGACAGTCCATCAATGTTGAAGTGTCCTGCTGTGTTGCCCCCGATGATGGCGTATCTCACTTGGCCGTTCTTGCCGCTGTCGTCGTCGCTGGCCTGGATGTGTGCGATGACAGGAGAGGCTGCGGCGCTGATGTCCTCAGGAACCTCCACAGTGTATGTACGCTCCGTGAATTGTGGGTAGTTATCGTTTTCATCCAGGATATTCATAATGACTTGGGTTGTGGCAGTGCGACGGTATTGTGTGGGACCCTGGTCCTCAGCCTGGATGGTTAGTGTGTAGTGTGAGTGAGCTTCACGGTCCAGAGGAAGACGGGTCGACAGTTCACCTGATTTAGGGTCAATACGGAATGCTTCATTAGCACCAGTTGGGTTTAGAATGGTGTACCGTAGGTCAGCGTTAGGCCCAACATCCTGGTCAGTGGCCCTGACTGTGAGGACGGTAGACCCTACACTGATAGACTCACGTATGGATGTGTCATATTCCTCTCGCTCGAACACAGGAGGGTGGTCGTTAGCGTCGTCCACGTTGATCTGCAGCGTGGTAGTGGCAGAACGAGGAGGTGAAGACGTCTTATCTACAGCCTTTACCTTGAAGTAGTGGATGCTGATTAGTTCTCTGTCCAGGGAGGTCCTTGTACTGACGAGTCCAGAGGAAGGGTCAATTTCAAACATCCTCTGAGACCTGGCGTCACGTAAGGCCTCGATGGAATAGCTAAGGGGGCCATTTTCGGGGTCAGTAGCAGTCAAGGTGGTCACTGCCGTCCCTCTGTCAGTCTCCTCCAGTACGTGAGCCGTCTCCAAAGGGCGTTCAAAGTATGGCGCCGCTGATTGCATTTGGCGTCGGATGCGTCTCATGTGGCCCTCCTCCCCAGCAGCTGCGGCACTGTGCAGTACCAGCATCAGGTCGTGCTCATAAGGCGCCCTCAGATCACTGCATAATATTCTCAGTCCCAGTTTAACACGAGTTACACCTGTCAAACAAGTGTCAAACAGGCTAACCAGATCCCCGCCATGTATCTCCACTGTAACACGGTGGTCTGACACAGAGGTGTACTCCAGCTTGCACTTCCGCAGAGACCTTGGCAGTAGGTCTGGGATTCTCAATATGACCTGAGAACGCCGCACACAGAGTTGATCAGGGTCGGTGGGGTCTGGGTCCGGCAGGGGTAGAGAGAGTGCAGCTGTGTCTACCCAAGAAGTAACTTCCCTCTCTAACACAGCAGCGTGATGACGGCAAGCATTACCTGACAGAATAAATCGAATAGGCACTGTAGCGTAGTCCAGGGGTGCACCATTCCGCTCCGACCACGCCTCCAACCACAGAGTGACAGGGTTGGAGTAGAAGGTGCCGGAGCAGTCCAACGGTCGCTTCACTGTGACCGCGCCAGTATGTCGGTCCACGTGGAAAAGTCTGTGGACGTAACTGGCAGTCCTTCGAGGGTCCAGTTTGTAATGTGTTGGTCCGTCCATACTAGTGTGGAACACCTGTCCTCCTACAGGTGTAGTGTCGGGTACTACCACCACAAACCCTTGCACAGGTACCACCACTACCACCATCCCCACCAGCAACAGTAACCACTCCCACCTCATGCTTGCACTATATATAATTACACCATCAAACGAACTATATCGAGCACAAATTTTCCCGCACTATCCACGAGTAATTAATCACAAGCGTG
The DNA here is from genome assembly GCA_033782935.1 of Petrolisthes cinctipes. Lineage (NCBI taxonomy): Eukaryota > Metazoa > Arthropoda > Malacostraca > Decapoda > Porcellanidae > Petrolisthes > Petrolisthes cinctipes. The sequence continues at coordinate 8,507 of JAWQEG010007901.1, forward strand.
TACACAAGTAGTAGGTGTAGCGAATACGACACACACAGTAATAAGGGCGTCGCACCAAGCCACTGACATTGACATCGCGGAGGGGCCGAGCGACGCACACCCTCCCTCAACACTGTCTTAAACACAACTGTCCAGTCAGGCCCGGCCCCAGCACTGTGTGGCAGCACGGAACAGCACCATCCAGCCCACCCTACCCGACCCGAGACTTCCATCCCCGTCTCCCCCTCCGATCCTCTTCCTCTCTCCCTCTCCCTTCTCCACCACAACACACTACAGCTCTCTCTCTCTCTCTCTCACTGTCTGCAATCCAGGAAAGCAAAACAAATACTTCTCCCACATGTTATATTTCATTATCTATCATTAATCCACTAATGACTACTGCAAACAAAACAGCATCACTAATACCGCTGCATTATATTGCTTGAAAAAAAAATATAAACTACGACTTGTGAATGGCAACACCTCCGGTCCAGCCACTACGCGGTGTGATGCCAACAAGTGAGCAATCATTTTAACCACACACACACACACACGCACACACACAGAGTCAAGTTCAACGTCACCTTGCTTCAGATTTCTTTACCTAGGTGAAGGAAGACAAGGCGGCATAACATTGGATCGACGAGACAGATGCGATGAAACGAGAAAATTCTGTTTACAAAATTATCGTTTCGGATGATGACGAGTGAAGAAGTGGATGGTGATGGTGGAGGTGGAGGAGGTGGTGGTGCAAATTTGCAATCAGAGAGCCCAGATATGCCCGAGGCTTTGCTAAATTTTTTCTATCTCTCTCCCTCTCTCTCTCTCTCTCTCTCTCGATGCTACAAGTCCAGCCTCACTATGGAAGATTCAACCTGCTGGGGTGGCATTCTTCAGTTTAGCCTTATAACTCTCCGGCGCACGATAAAGGCAAGGAAGATTTCATAATAAAACACAGTGAGTAGGCTAGACGGGACATCAGGCGCTGACAGAAGAAAATTTAACGAAGGAAGAGATAAAAGATAGGTAAGGTAGGGAAGAGGTAGATAGTAGGGAAAAGGTTGATGGTAGAGAAGATGTAGATGGTAGAGAAGAGGTAGATGGTAGAGAAGAGGTAGATGGTAGAGAAGAGGTAGATGGTAGAGAAGAGGTAGATGGTAGAGAAGAGGTAGATGGTAGAGAAGAGGTAGATGGTAGAGAAGAGGTAGACAGGAGAGAAGAGGTGGACAGTACATAATAGGTAGAGGCAAAAATATAGGTAGAGGTCGACTGAGGGAGAGGTAGAAGTAATAGTCGACTGAGAGAGAGGTAGAGGCAGACTGAGGTAGAAATAGAGTCACAGGTAGATGATACAGAAGTGGAAACAGATGAAAAAGAGGTAGACAGAGAGGTATAAAAGTGGCTCAGAGACAGGAAATGGCAGGTTAAGGGGAGGGGAAGGATAGGTTGAAGAAAATGGGTGGAGGAAAGGCATGCAGGAGGGAGGGAAGGAGGGAGGGTGGGTGGATGGTAGAGGAGGGAGGGAGGGTGGATGGTAGAGGAGGGAGGGAGGGAGGGAGGGTTGGAGGGTGGTAGAAGAGGGAGGGAGGGAAGGAGGGTAGTAGGTAGAGGAGGGTGGGTGGTAGGGGAGGGAGGGAGGGTGGGTGGGTTTTTGGTAGAGGAAGGAGGGAGGGAGGGTGGGAGGATATAATAGTGGAAGGATGGAAAAATAGAATAATAGAAGAGTAGTGAAAGGATAGAAAAGTGGAAGAATAGAATAGTGGAAGGATAGAAAGTGGAAGGATCGAATAATGGAAAGATAGTATAGTGGAAAGATGAAAATGTGGAAGGATAGAAAATTGGAAGGATGGAAAAATGGAAGAATAGAATAGTGGAAGAATAGTATAGTGGAAGGGTAGAAGAGTGGAAGGATGGAATAGTGGAAAGATGGGAAAGTGGAAGTATCGAAAAGTGGAAGGACAAGGAGAAAAGACAGGGTCGTATGAAGGAAAAATCCATAATTAAATAATCCAGTTCAATAACAAATTTAAATAAATAACAAATTAATAACAATAACAAATTAATAACAATAACAAATCAATAACAATAACAAATCAATAACAATAACAAATCAAAAGCAATAACAAATTAATAACAATAACAAATCAATAACAATAACAAATCAATAACAATAACAAATTAATAACAATAACAAATCAAAATCAATAACAAATTAATAACAATAACAAATCAAAATCAATAACAAATTAAAATCTATAACAAATTAATAACAATAACAAATCAATAATTATGAAGACTCCAAAATAAAAAAAATATAATCTACGGATCCAACTTGCCCAGGTTAAGAAGAAAGTGCAGCGTTGGTAATTCTGGAGCAAATGATTCCTCCAAACTATTCCAGGCAACAGACCACCATGATTTGGGTTACTCTGGTCTTGTTTCCTGGCATGCTTTGGAGGAATCAAGGCACTCCAATGTAAGAAAGGTGTAGTATTCCCTCAAGGGGCCCTGTGATGTAGTCAGAAAGTTAGAGTTAAATGAGTCCTTCAAATATTGCCACGAAACAAATTCTATATGGAAGGAGCGTGTTTCGTGGCATAGTCAGTAGGAATCAGAAGCCTCCAATTCCCATACGCAATCACAGGGTCCTTAAGGAAATTGGAGGTCTTTGGTGAGTCCTTCAAAAACTGTCACGAAACACGACCTACTATAAAAAAAAAAAAAAAAAAAAAAAAAAAAAAAAAAAAAAAACTGTGAAGGATATTTTTTCATGTCATAGGTAGGAGGAATCAGTACCTTCCAATTTCTTGACATAAATGATGGGAAGCACTCTTGACGTTCATTAATTAACCAATAAACGAAGGATTTATTATTCAATGCTAAACTAACCTCAGATAAATTATATATACAGTACCACAAAGGCTTTGATTTTATATGACAAATTAAGGCTAGATGATTTTATATACAACAGAACAATAGGTTTAATTTTATATTATAGACTAACGTTAGATAATTTTTTCATATAACAGAACAAAGGCATTAATTTCATATGAGAGACTAACGCTAGATAATTTTATATGCAACAGAACAAAGGGTTTAATTTTATATGATAGACTAACTTTAGATAATGTTTTCATATAACAGAACAAAAACATTAATTTTATACGCTTAATTAGCGTTAGATATATATATATTTTTTTCATATAGCAGAACAAAGGCTTTAATTTTATATGCTAGAATAACGCTAAATATATTTTTTGGTGTGCTACAAAAGAAAGCAACGAACGTACAGGATGTTATGATATTTGAAAGCAGATCTTGTTACCCCAAAACATTCATATTCTGGTTATCGATACATATTCCTTCAGGGCTCACTTTAAAGGGGGTTTTCGCTTGCTTTGGTCGAATTAGAGGACCACTGATTCCTCCAAACTATGCCAGAAAACAGACCACCTCCATAAACGAGTATAGGGAATCTGTTTCGTGGCATTGATTAGAGGGTGACGTAGACTCCAAAACGTCCACATTAAACTCCTCATAAAATTGCAGGCCACACACAGTCAACATCTTATAAGAGTCACGGTCACTTCATATCACTTCTGGACGATCCAATTATCTTGTCAATCACAACCAGAAATTGCTTTAATATAGGAATAAAAATGAATTGATTCTTTACATCATACAACCATTGATATTATAATGTCTCCATAGTTATTTGAGTCATTGAAATCCCACTAATATATTCGATGACATACGGAGGTATTATGGATTGACTGATTGATTGATTGATTGATTGATTGATAGATTGATATTAGGCGCCGCAACAGCGAGGTCATGTGGCGCCCGAGAAGAAGACGATTGAGAAATGGTACAGTAAGCACAAATGGTAACAGATGAACTTTATATTCGTGAAAAACTTTAATATAGAGGACACCCAAAGTCATTACAATCCAGCTTCTCCAAGTCTCGAGGCTCAACTATATAAGAATATGCTTGCAAAACATGCTTAAAAATTCCATCAGCAGTCAGACAGCCGTGAAATTAGAACCAAAATTGCAACATACGAGGCGTGTAACAGGCATCAGAATTTCTTTGTGGACATTAGGCATAGTGACTTTTGTTTCTTTGGTCTGCTTGAAAGTACAGTCGCAATCCAAAATTTGTATCCAGGTCTTGTTGAAGTTTCGAATCTTTTGATATACTGTACTAGTGAAAAAATTACAACGCTTATCCTGTTTCACATTTGCTTGTGCTCGTTTAATACTCGATCAGGCTATTCGAAGCAACCCTGGATACATATTTTGAATTGCGAGTGTACAGTGGCTAGGAAAACTGTATAATTATGTGTAAATATCACCAGAAACGATGTCACATGACGGACTGAAACATGTGAATTTCCTCCAGAAGTCATAGATGTCGCATTGTTCATTTCCACATTTTTATCGGATAAATCCTGTAAGATAGTACATACCTTTGAGGAGCCGTGCGTTGGTCCTTGGTTTACTATGAGATCTGTTGGCCAGGTCCTGTGTATAGTACTGTGCTGAAGACTAAGCTACTTGGTCCGAGCACAACCCCTTCTGCTGGCACTACTATCAACCCCTTTTTTCCACTTTGGCTTCCTTGTCTTTTTCCCCTCTGATGGCTCCCCCTTTCTGTTTCTCCCTTCTGGTGATGGCTAGTGTGGACAGTAATTTCTTTCCACTTAGGTGTGACTCGTACAATTAACTGACCATTGTTTTCATGTATTCTAGGATATTATGGCTTCGGTTTGATTGTGGATGTTTACTATAAATTAGAAGCTGCTTTTTAATTTATACACAAGTAAACAATACAGCTCATTGTGAGAGAAAAGCAGTTAAATGTTTACTAAAGGCACCCCTATGTGGAAAGAAATATTTGTCAGCAATGGTACTGTCTCTACCCCGTCCTGGTATTACTCTATCACTGCCTACGAATTTCTCTTCATTCTATAATAACCTCGAATTCTTTTGCAACTACTCTTACTACTACTGTAACCATTTCCCTCTCCTGCTTCTACTACTATAACTATATTAATACTACAGCTACTACTACTACTATTACTCCTACTACTACTACTACTGCAACCTTTTCCCTCTCCTGCTTCTACTACTATTACTATATTAGTACTACAGCTACTACTACTACTATTACTCCTACTACTACTACTACTAATTTCCCTTCCTGCTTCTACTACTACTACCACCACTACTACTACTACTATTACAACAACAACTACTACTACAACTACTTGCTACCTCCCCCCATTCTTAGGTATGCACTATACAAATACCTCCCCCGGCTCCTTCCTGCCCTCTCATTCCACCACCGCTTTCCCTCTCCTCTCCTCTCCTCTCCTCTCCTCGACCCCTTTCTCTCGGACACTCTCATCAACATTTCCCCCGGGGTCTGACAACAAGGCGCTGGGTTGACTCGGTGTACTCTTATTTGTTCACTCTAAAGCTGACGGTGTACTGGAGAACCCATCCCCCTCCCCTCCCCTCAACACACACACACACACACACACACACACACACACACACACACACACACACACACACACACACACACACACACACACACACATCACTACCGTGCTGCTCGTATCCGTACAGTCACATTCAGTAGTTTCCACCCACCGTTATTGGAAGCTGCACCAAATCTAAGTAAGACAACACACACAAATATCGCGACTCAGACAGTGCAAAGATCCAATACTTCTGCTTGAAATTGTAGGTTTTGGTGAGAGCTATACTTCTGACTACGAGTGCAAAATTACCCCAATAATAATGTAACTGTAAATTAATGTGAACAAATTTTCAAAACACAGAAAGAAGAGTTTTATGTACGAGTTTCCTGTAATCTTATTACACTAATATTACGTTAATCAACTAGTGTTGTTAATACATATTACAAGTTATGGGGAATGATAGGAAGATCTAATTAGAACTGACTTCATGCATCGGTGTCTAACAAAACTACTGATAATAATTTCTATCAATGATTCTGAACCCAGATTAGTGATATTTACCACTATACATTACTTGACTTTTATATTACTAATCATGGAAAGAGGAAATAAGGAGAATGCTACATTATCTACAAAAACCTACCTAGAATATTTCTGTGAATTCAGTAGATCATATCAGTCTTCCCAGAGGAGGTGGTGATTATGGGGCCTCCCTTCCTGAAATATAAATAGTTTGGAAGAACTTAGCAAACCACACAAAGCTATCCACAATAATCACGGGAATAAAGATCCTGTAAACTCAGATTATAAAGATGAAACACCATGACAGATACACCTTTGTTCCTAATATTTAGAGTGAATGCTTCATGGACATAGGGTTAGGGTCAACTCTGATTATGGAGGTAACACAACATTATGCCTCATCTACCTTTGTTCCTAATGTCTGAATCAGAGTCGCTCTAAACGGCAACTCTTGGCTTCAGGAAAATGGAAGAATAAAACCGACCCTGGTGAAATATAACAAATATTTTTCACACACGGCAAACAAACACATACATACTCTTTTAATGCTTTGAAAACTAAACTTCCCATCAATGAATTGGAGAGAATTCTGTGAAGCGAAAGCGCAATAAAAACTTGGAGAGCCAAAGTGATTCTCAGAGGTGCCTGAGGTCTCCAGCCTCACCAACCAGTGTAGAGGGGGAAACCTTTAGTGCGAAAATTGGAATACTGTTGAATCCTCCAAATTATGCTAGGAAACAATTTGGTACAGTACCTCAGTATTCGATAGAAGATTTATTTTGCAGCGTATATAGTGAGGATTTAGCAGGCCTTCAATTTAACGACAACAGAAAACCCTCCTTAATTAATATCATCCCCAAATGTAATACCAACTTAGCAACAGTACACAATAGGGATAAATTATTCTGTCTTGATCCGATATAAAGCATGAATCTTTAACAACTTCACTCTCCCCTCCTCCCGAAACACAGTCGTTCAAACTTCAGTTGGTTGAGATTCTTATTGTGTCTCAAACCAGGACAGAATTATTGACCCCCTGTGTACTGTACACTCGTGATACATAATTTCTGACCAGTGTGTGAGGAGCAGAAAGCTTCGAATCGCCTGGTATTGCTCATTTCCCCACCCAGTACACCTATAGAGGCTGAGTTCGAATGCAGGGTATGTGTGTGTGTGTGGTGCCTGCCGTTCGTCTCTGGTCAGGGATTACGTATCACGAGTGTACAGGCACGAGCACTAATACGTATTCTGCAGGTGTGCTTCGAATACCAAGAGACAGTAAACAAATGCAAAATAAGATCTCCAGTGGAATTAGTTCGTGGGTGAATTGGTGGACTGTTCAAACCTTCAACCAAAGCTGTATAGGCTACTTATTGGTGCTCGTGACTGTACATACGTGATGACTGACTAGGGTTTTGATGAGGGAGGGAGTGAATGAAGGGGTGTAATCAATTCCACTATAGGTTTACAGTTCACCACTTCCTGTCCTCCCACCCTTTCCTTCTTCTTACATTCCTACCATCATCCCCTTCTCCCCCAGTCTGTCTTCTCTACTCTACTTCCTTCCTTCCTTTCTTCCCTCCCTTCTCCTGTTCCTTGTCCTTCCCATTCATCAACACGTCCCTACTTCCTCCCTTCCCTCCCTCCCCTCTCCTGTTCCCTGTCCTTCCCCTTCATCTTCATCAACACATCCCTACTTCCTTCCTTCCTTTCTTCCCTCCCTTCTCCTGTTCCTTGTCCTTCCCTTTCATCAACACGTCACTACTTCCTTCCTTCCCTCCCTTGCTTCTCCTCTTCCCTGTCCTTCCCTTTCATCAACACGTCCCTACTTCCTTCCTTTCTTCCCTCCCTTCTCCTCTTCTCTGTCATTCCCTTTTATCAACACGTCTCTATTTCCTTCCTTACCTCTCTCCATTCTCCTCTTCCCTGTCCTTCCCCTTCATCTTCATCAACACATCCCTACTTCCTTCCTTCCTTATTTCTCTCCCTTCTCCTGTTCCCTGTCCTCTCATATTTCGAGCCGTCCTTCCCCTCACCCCTGATGACACCCTTCCACCACCCACAACTTCCTCACTCATTAAGGATGGTATAGCTTCTCCTTCCGTCCTGAGCCCCCCTCCCTCCTTCCCCTGCGACCCCCCCCCCCCACCCTCCCATTCCATCCTCATTTTCCCTGCGACCCCACTCCTTCCATCTTCATCTTCCCTGCGACCCCCTCCCCTTCCACCTCATATTCCCTGCGCCCCCCTCCCCCTTTCCCCTCCTCATCTTCCCTGCGCCCCCCCCCCCCCTCAAATTCCCTTGTGCTCATCTACCCCCAGCAGCCAGACACTAACTTCCTCTCAGTCTCCCCTCCACCATCATTTTCCTCTCTCTGTCTGTCTGTCTCACCCCAACCACCATTCCCCCCCCCCCCACACACACACCCTACTCTCGGCCCAGTCACACTTCCCACATAAGCTTACGGAATCCAACCGAGAGAAGAAAAATTTCCATGTTAAAATCCCAGGGCACAGAAATACAACAGAGGATAGAGTTGACACATAACCAACCCACTTTCAGGGACAAGAGAGTTACTAAAGTTTCCTCTAGGCCTGACTGACATACGTTCGTTCACTCTCACCCAAAAAGTTAGTTAGTTAGTTAAGGGGGTAATATGATATACACTTTTGGTACTGTACATTAGAACGCCTTGATTCCACCAAAGTATACTAGGAAACTGGACAAGAATAGCAAAAATAATGGTGGCCTGTTGCTAAGAATAGTTTGGAGGATTCATTTGCTCCAGATTTACTACCAACCCTGTATACTTCCCCCTTTGAGGACCTCCGTTATGTAGTCAGAAAATTGGAGATTAGAGAGTCCTTTAATCATTGCCACGAAACACCACCTACATTAAAGGAGCTTGTGTCGTGGCATAGTCAGGAGGAATCAGAAGCCACCAGGTCTCATACACGATCACAGGGTCCCTTAAGGTGGTAATACCCTTTTGGTACATTGGAGTGCCTTGATTCCTCCATAGTATGCCAGGAAACAGGCTCAGGTTAACAAAAATAATGGTTGTTCTGTTGCTTGGAATAGTTTAGAGGATTCAGTTACTCCAGATTTACTAACACAAAACTTCCCCTCATTAAATTTAATAGACTCTCAGTATTCTTGATGCAAAAAACACTGTAGTAAACCAGAAGGAGAATAATGCAAATCAACAACACGACCCAACAGACTATAATTAACAACCTTTAAATCTTATCATCGCCACATAAAATTCAGTCAAGAATCATATTTGAAAAGTATCTCTTTTTAACATCTACTTTACTCTCTCTCTCTCTCTCTCTCTCTCTCTCTCTCTCTCTCTCTCTCTCTCTCTCTCTCTCTCCTTTATTATCCTTTCGCACAGTACACAGAGAAGTACACATAAAGTATCTGAACAACGATACATGTAGATAAAATACGATGTGTTCTTAAATATTAAAATCTGTGGACACTGTGTATACCTCCCCAACCCTGATGGTCCAAGGACAGATGGGAAGCGGTGAAATGAACTCCTGTGGAAAAAAAAATATTGACGGACTTTTCAAGGGAGTCATAATTATTCTGTCGTGTTCGAAGTGGAAGGCTACTGATTCCTCCAAAAATATGCCATGAAACAACCTAAGTCAGTATACCAGTAAGGGATCTGTTTTGGGCATAGTTTGGTGGACACATTAGCCGTCCACATTGTCGAGAAGACGCGACCAATTTAAAGGGAGATTCTTTTGATTCTTTTAAATTTTTGGAAGGCTACTAATTTCTCCTAACTAACTATGCCAGAAAACAGATGCCCTCGATGGTAGTAATAGGGGATCTGTTTCGTGGCAATGTTTGAAGGACTCACATACCTTCCAATTCACCAACAAAAGAATCTCCCCTTAAGGACCCTATGAACGTGTATGAGACCTGGTGGTGTCTGATTCCTCCTGACTATGCCACGAAACAAGCTCCTTCAATGTAAGTGGTGTTTCGTGGCAATGTTTGAAGGACTCACTAACCTCCAATTTTCTGACGACATAACGTGGGTCCTTAAAGGCAATAATTATACTCTCTTGTGGTCAGATTGGAAGGCTATTATAGTGATTCCTCCAAACTGTGTCAACGAAACTGATCCCCAAAGAGTAACACTGAAGTAGCTGGTTTCCTGGCATAGTTTGGAGGAATCAGTAGCCACGTCAAGTCACCAAAAAGAGGTTCTCCCCTTTAATTGCTTATCGTGTTTGGCTGGCTGGTCACATAAGCAATTTAATTATAATAAGCAATTTAATTATTATAAGTAGTTGGTGTTGCCTTTCATCCCTCCGCCTCACATCAGTTAAGGGGACAGTACAGTATACTTTTAGTACATAAAAGCACCTTGATTCCTCCAAAGTATGCCAGGAAACAAGACCAAATTGACAAAAATAATGGTGGCATGTTGCTTGAAATAGTCTGGGGTAATCACTTGCTCCACATTTACCGACACTGTACTATCCCCTTAAGGAAAAAAATAAAACTGAGAATTTGCCTTTTTTTAACTACTTGGCCTGTGATCATCACTGGGAAATGGAGGTTACAAAAAATTACAGATTCTTCCAAAATAAACATGACACGAAAAATCACACATCGAATAAGCTGAAAGTAATCACGTTTCCTCTTAAGGGACCTCGTGATGAAGTCAGAAAATTGGAGGTTAGTGAGTCCTTCAAACATTGCCACGAAACACCACCATGATCACAGGGTCCTTAAGGACCCTGTGATCGTGTGTGAAGTTAACTTGGAGGCTTCTGATTCCTCCTGACCATGCCACAAAACAAGCTCCTTCCATATAGGTGGTGTTTCGTGGCAAGAATTGAAGGACTCATTTACGTCCAATTTTCTGACTACATCACGGAGTCCCTTAAGGGGGAAGTTTTGTGTTGGTTAATCTGTAGCAACTGAATCCTACAAACTATTCCAAGCAACAGAACACCATTATTTTTGCTCTTCTGATCCTCTTTCCTAGAATAATTTGGAGGAATCATGGCACTCCAATGTAACAAAAGTGAATTACCCCTTAATAGCTTGAAGGAAAACGTAATCTCCAAGTCACCAAACACAGGGTAGTATGCAAGAACAACATTTATGGCACTGACGAGGACGTGACACCGACCCCATAGTCACACTACAGGGCCATCGAGTCGGTATACCAAGCCACCGTCACCACCACCACCACCACCACCTCGCACTAATGTTCATGCATACGGCTTGTAAATAATTCTACCCTCCTCCCCACCCCCTATCCTTTTCCATTTAGCATTACTGTACCTTCGTTTTCTATCCGGCTGACGTTATCGAGTCGAGTGCAGATCCCTGATGCATATTCATTGTCCCGCCGGTCGATGCGTAAAAGCAAAGCGGATTAGTAATTGATGCGCGTTTTAAGTCCATCGGAACGCTTACAAAAAAACCCACTCTTGGTTGTTTCCAAAGTGAAGGGGCTCAGTGGAAAAGTTAACGCAACGCTATGTCATCTATACACACGCTATTTTATTACGCTATTCTATCTATTATTACCCCTGTGATGTAGTCAGAAAATTGGAGGTTAGTGATTCCTTTATATATTGCCACGAAACACCACCTATATTGATGGAGCTTGTTTCATGGCATAGTCAGGAGGAATCAAAAGCCACCAAGTCTCATACAGGTCCTTAATTAATCTGATTTTACTCTCTATCTCATCTGAATACAAGCTATGCTGTTATTGCAACATGTTTGATTCTAAGTATTGTAATGTGTTTTTCTCAATCTGATTTTACTCTCTATTCCATCTGTACACGCTATTCTATTACTACATACAACACGTTAGATTGGAAGGCCATTGTAATGTGTTTTTCTTAAGCTGACTTTACTCTATGTATCTCATCTTAAAAGGGGCGACTAGAAGTGGTTTTCACTTCTACAACTGTCCCCTATTTTTTTATTTTTTTTATCTGCTACTTTTTGTTCTTACTGTCCCAGTTCTTAATCACCTTCTTTCACGGGCGCAATATGACCTCGCTATTGCGGCGCCTAATATCTATCAATCAATCAATCAATCAATCAGTCTGCCGCAAAATAACTGAAGCATCTACTTATGGTTCGAACGATGTAATAACTGTGCTTTGTTGTTCGAATCACAGGTTATTCATTCACATTGTGGCCGGCTGAGGTAGTGAACCTTTGTACAGTCATGATCGATAATCCTGTAACGACTAACTTGGAATGAAACAGCCTCGAAAAATGGTGTGAAACTAGTGTACAGCCACAATCAAATATCCACCGACATTTTCCTTCTATCATAGTAAATATCTTTGTAAGGAAGAACAACACGTGTATGAAGTTGACATAAGGTGTTGTATGATTATATTTTGATATGATACAGATTTATTTGCACGATGAAAGGAAAGTGTCGGTGGATATTTGATTGTGGCAGTAAATGCATAGCTGTTGTTGGTCTCTGCAATATTGGTTCATATAATTCACTCTCATGGCTCACTTTCATTCACCCGTTGCTGGGCTGGACTTTTGACCGTGACTGTACACCATAGCATATACAGTACATCAGGTGCAGGGAGGTTTTGTTCATAGCATATTCCAGTCTCTCTTGCCTTTAAGGGGGATGGTACAGTGTCGATAAATGTGGAGCGACTGATTCCTCCATACTATTCCAAGCAACAGGTTACCAATATTTTTATCAATCTGGTCTTGTTTCCTGGCATGATATGGAGGAATCGAGGCGCTCCAGTGTACCAAAAGTATACCTACCTTCCCCTTAAGGTGTGATTCTTTTGTGGTGAATTGAAAGGCTCTGTGATTCTCCAAACTATGCCACGAAACAACAGATCCCCTATATGAGTACCATTGAGGGCGTCTGTTTCATGGCATAGTTTGGAAGAATCAGTAGCCTTCTAATTTGCCAACGAAAATATCACACGCTTTTAAGGACCCTGTGATCATTTATGAGACCAGGCGGCTTCAGATTCCTCCTGATTATGCCACGAAACAAGCTCCTTCCAATTAGGTGTGTTTCGTGACAATGTTTAAAGGACTCACTAACCTTCAATTCTCTCACGACAGCACAGGGCCCCTTAAGGAGGATAGCTGGAAGAGGTTATTGTCCTCATGTGAAAACCTACAGCTGTTTTGAGTATGTTGACGTGTTCCAAACTAGTAATGATATACAGTAGGTGTCGTTCTTGTGACCTAACTTGCCAATGCATATTCACTTCTCACAATACATAAAGGAAAGTGGAACGCGAATCGAAGTCTCAAAAGGGACACATTATCCACTATATGCTCTTATATCTTTAGGCCAAACAAACACAAAGTGAAGACCATTTAGCAGCACCTGTCTTAGATCCTTATGGGTTTCTTACGTACGTACCCCTACCGTTCATCCTGCTCCTCCTCCTCCTTCTCCTCTTCTTCCTCCTCCTCCTTCTCCTCCTCCTCCTCCTGCCTCCTCCTCCTCCTCGCTCCTCCTCCTCCTCCTCCTCCTCTCTTCCTGCTCTTCTTCTCCTCCTCCTCCTCCTCCTCCTCTTCTCATCACGCTGCAATTTTCCCTCTTTTCATTTTTCCTTTCTCCTCCTCCTTCGCCCTTTTCTTCCCCTACCTCCTATTCTTTTGCTATTTCAACTATTTCTCTTATCCGTTCTACATACCTCTGTGTTATCCTACTATTTCCTATATACGCCTCTCCTACTACATACCTCTCCTTTTCCCAATTCCCCTTCTTGTTCCTTTCTTCTTCACACCATCTCCTCTCACCTCTACTTTTCTTACTTTAACCTTGCTCCTTTCCCTCCCTCCTCGCACACCTCTCTCCCCCTCCTCTCTCACTCCAAGATCCCACCTTCCCCCACATCTCCTACCCAACCAACCAACCAACCAACCAAGCACCTACCACCCATCCTCCCTGGCATCATCTATTATGCAGTCGCTCTAGCTAGCACACTACACTACACTCCCTCCGTCACCTACCCACTGCTTATAAGGGCTCAGCGTGCGGCCTGGTGTTGTGTGGTGTTGTGGTGTTGTGGTACACTCTTTTGATGTGGTAAGTAGTAGTGAACAAAGTACAGTGGCAGTCCTTGTGTGGTGATGTAGTTAAGTTGCTTGATGTGGTCTTTTGGTGTGATGTTCTGATGTGGTACACTCCTCTAACGTGGTGCATGTTTGAATATGGTGTTTTGATATGGTGTTTTGATGTGGTGTTTTGATGTGGTGTTTTGATGTGATGTTTTGGTGTGATGTTCTGATGTGGTTGACTCCTCTACACATGGTGCAGTCTTTGAATATGGTGTTTTGATATGGTTCACTCTTTTGATGTGGTGTTTTGATGTGGTACTCTCCTTTGGACGTTTTGTTTGAATATGGTGTTTGAAGTAATGTGGCTTTTTAATGTGGTGTTATGATGTGGTTAATTATGGGGCTATTTCACTTTAGCTACATTGGAGTGTCTTGATTCCTCCAAAGTATGCCAGGAACAACAGGACCATATGAACAAAAATACTGTTGGTGTTCTGTTGCTTGGAATAGTTTGGAGGATTCAGTTGCTCCAGATTTACCAACACAAACATTCCCCGGTTAAGTCCCTTGATGTGATGTTTTGATATGGTAGTAAGTCATGTGTTATCTGACCGTGAAATATTTCCTTGTCTTTGGTAGGTAGGTAGGTCGTGTGTTTTCGTGTGTGTGTGTGTTGTGTGTGTGGTGTGTTGGTGTGTGTGTGTTGTGTGTGTGTTAGTGAAGGTGTTTTGTGTGTGTGTGTGTGTGTGTGTGTGTGTGTGTGTGTGTGTGTTAATGATGGTGCTGTGTGTGTGTGTGTGTGTGTGTTGTGTGTGTGTCGTGTGTGTGTGTGTGTGTGTGTGTGTGTGTGTGTGTTAATGAAGTGGTGTGTGTGTTTGTGTATCGTGGTGGTGATAACACACCTTGATACATTACCTCGCCTCGCCTCTACTCACAGATTAGGCACTGCCTCGCCTCCTCTCTGAAGGGAATCATTATTATTATGTCTGGGGTAAACTGGAAGGCTACTGGTTCCTCTAAAGTATACCGAAAACACACCACTTCGATATAGGGGATCTGTATTCTTGCATTATTCAGGGTGGTACGTGGACTCCAATTCGACCCAAATAAACTACCCACTTATTAATGGAAATATAATGTAGAGGTATAGGAATAGAAAGGAAAATATAGAAATAGAAAGGATGGATGTGGAAATAGAGAGAAAGGATAGGTGAATTGAAAGGAGGTATGTGGAAATAGAGAGAAAGGATAGGTGAACTGAAAGAAGGGAAATAGAAATAGAAAGAAAGAATGTGGAAATAGAAAGAAAGGATAGGTGAATTGAAAAAAAAGGAAATAGGAATAAAAAGAGGGATATATAGGGCTCTGAAAAATAAGGAAACAGACTATAGAGCAGCATTTCTTAACCTGGGGTGCTGAAATCAATTTTAGGGAGTGCTGGGAAAGGTTGCATATGTGGCGGTAAAATGACACTAGAATATGTTAGCCAAAGGTAGGGGGTGCTGGACTGCCTAGGTCTATCTAAAGGGGTGCTGAGGTCGTAATTGGTTAAAAAAAACGCTGCTATAGAAGGACAGCTGAGGACTTAAAACCATACGACCTGACTCATGACCTAATTTGCCTCGAAACCCATTAATTAAGAGGATCGGTCTATGCATATATTTTCTTTTTAAGTTCTTTATTTACATTTAGTTTAAGCCCCAACACTCTGGAGAACGTTTTCAATACATTAGGCACCCTTAAACATATATATACGATTTCATTTTCTATACTATCGTTGTTGAAGAAAATTGCTCAGCTTTAACAGGAACTCGTGTATTTTAGACTCGGGCACTTTAATATTAAACAATTACAAAATATATTAACACAGATTAATATTAAACCATTACAAGATATTTTTACACAAAGTAGGCCTGTGTTGACTAATGATTGATCACAGTATCAAGAGTAAATGTATTCAGTATAAAAAGTAAATGTAATGTAGATGAGAATAATTTATAGTAGTTGTAAATAGTTTCCATATGTTATGTTAGCTTTTGGTATACTGATGAATATAATACTGGTTGTTTTTGTTGTTGTATAGTGCCTTGAGTCATATGAGGAGTTTTCAGCCATTATCTCTCTCTCTCTCTCTCTCTCTCTCTCTCTCTCTCTCTCTCTCTCTCTCTCTCTCTCTCTCTCTCTCTCTCTCTCTCTCTCTCTCTCTCTCTCTCTCTCTCTCTCTTACAGGTTTAGTTGTGCTCATGTAATCTGCAGCTTATTATTCTCTTATTACACTGAAAATAATTGCAAGCATCAGCAAAATTATCAAAATTGAAAGTTAACACTCCATTAAAAAACAGATATATAAATGAACACAACACACACACACACACACACACACACACACACACACACACACACACACACACACGCACACACACACATACATACACACACACACACACACAGTCATACTCAACCACACACACACACACACACACACACACACACACAGTCATACTCAAACACACAGTTACACACACACACACACACACACACACACACACACACACACACACACACACACACACACACACTGGCCACCTTTCTCGTGCCAACAGGGGTCATGAGTGGAGAATAACATCTTGTGGGTACATAGGAGGGCTACTACTGATTCCTCCAAACTAAGTCAGGAAACAAGTCACCACAATGTTTACTTATTTGAGAACTGTTTTGTGACATAGATTGGAGAACTCGGTAGCCCTCCAATTTAGCAAACAGAGGTTTTCGCCTTAATAATCCCATCAGTAATGTTAATGAAAGAGGAAACATATACACTTACATACACACTCATTAACGCTCAATTCACACATTCACACACATTCACTCACTCTCTCTCACACACACGCGAGTACATGCACTCTCCTAAACACATGCATCCATACACACATGCACACACTCATTCAACTAATATAAACACAACTCCCCAATATTTCTCTCTCTCCCCCCCCCCTCTCTCTCTCTCTTTTCTCCCCCCCCCCCCCTCTCTCTCTCTCTCTCTCTCTCTCTCTCTCTCTCTCTCTCTCTCTCTCTCTCTCTCTCTCTCTCTCTCTCTCTCTCTCTCATGGTTTGCGATAGTTAGTTGATCGTGTGTGTACAGTTACAAACACATGAAATACACACACACACACACACACACACACCTGAATCGAGACTGGAACCCCCTCATTGAGCATAGGGAATAGGTTAAGACGTTTTTGGTTGTGTTTAGAGGCGGTGTTGTCCTTTTATGTCCTATTCTGTCCTATTCTATGCTTGATATGGGCCCAGGTTGAATAGTTTCTCTTTCGTGTTTCCGCAACTGAACATCGTCTCTGTCTGTCTAAGTCTGTCTGAGTGTCTGTCTGTCTGAGTCTGTCTGTCTGTCTGTCTGTCTGTCTGTCTGTTTATCTAAGTCTGTCTGTCTGTCTGAGTCTGTGTGTCTGTGTGTCTGTCTGTCTGTCTGTCTGAGTCTGTGTGTCTGTCTGTCTGTCTGTCTGTCTGGCTGAGTCAGTCTGTCTATCTATCTATCTATCTGTCTGCCTGTCTGAGTTTGTCTGTTTGTCCGAGTCTTTCTATCTGGATGAGTCTGTCTATATGTCTGTCTGTTTGTCTGAGTCTGTGTGTCTGTCTGGCTGTCTGTCTGAGTCTGTCTATTTATCTATCTGTCTGAGTCTGCTTATCTATCTGGCTGTCTGGCTTATACATCCCTTCTGCCCTAAAGCTCTCAAATTCCCGAGGTACAGAGTTGAGGAGAGAAGCACCATCCGGTATACAATTAACACCATTTATACAATACTTACCAGCCTACAAGACGAAGGAACATGTAACAGTGGCAGGAAAAAATATATTATAACTAACGAACACGATTCTCTGGAGATATTATGATGAAAGTTAATTTAGTAGGAAAGATAGTGTTAACCATTATGGAGCAACTGATTCCCCCAAACTATCCAAGCAACATGAAGCAGGATATCATTATACTGTATTAAAAAAAAATTCTAATATAATCTACCCTAATTTTAGCTAACTTAACTTCCATCACTGTTTATGTGTGTGTGTGTGTGTGTGTGTGTGTGTGTTACTGCCGAAAATACTGAATACTACTGATTCCTGCAAAGTGCTCCACGAAACACGGTGCACACCCGATAGTTCGTTCCTTCGTTTGTTTCCTGACATATACATACATAAATAGTTTGGAGGATTCAGTAACTACGAAATGACCTATTCAATAACAAAAAGACCCTTCCTTAAGGACCCTGTGATCGTGTATGAGAATTGGTGGCTTCTGATTCCTCCCGACTATATGCTATGAAACAAGCCCCTTCCATATAGGTGGTGTTTCGTGGCAATATTTGAAGGACTCTTGTACCTCCAATTTTCCTACTACATCACAGGGTCCCTCAGATTCCTCCACTTTGTATTCGTTGTTTCGTGGCACAGCTTGGTGGAAATAATTACCTTCATCTGAACAAATGCTGAACTCTTGTGTATTAGAACCTTAAGTATGACCCTGTGCCCTGACCTGACTCGTATTCTGAACCTGACTTGACATGTGTGACCCTGCGCCCTGACATGACTCGTATACTAGAGGTCATTTCCCTATGCCATGACCAGACTCGTATTCTAAACCTGACCTGACTCGTACACTGCACAGGTCATGTCTGGAGTGTGATCCTGTGCCCAAGGTTTATTCTTTATACCTTGTCTGTGCCCTGACCTGACTCATAAGCAGCACAGGTCATGTCAAGAGTGTGTCACTGTGCCCTGACCTGACTCGTATACTGCACAGGTCATGTCCCTACACCCTGACCTGACTCATCTATTGCCGGTCATGTATAGAATATGACCCAACGCCGTGACCTTCCCACCCCTCCAGCACAGAATGAACCCCATCAAGTGTATACATACATACATACACATACATACACACATACATGTTTACCACGGCGTCGCTTCCTACACCTTCATCACCTCGTTGCTTCTTCCGCCCCCCTCCCCCTCTTCCCCCTCTTCCACTTCCTGCCTCACTAACACCTTCCCCTTCCACACTTCCTTCCTTCCCGGGTACACACATCCTCCTCTCGTCTACCTTCCTCCATTCACCAACGTTCAAAACATACATTAGTTGTTAAGGACCCTACATATGATGGTGTATGAGACTTGGTAACCAGCCTGGCTTCTGTTTCCTCCTGACTATGCCACGAAACAAGCTCCATCAATATAGGTGGTGTTTCGTAGCAATATTTGAAGGACTCACTAACCTCCATATTTTCTTACCACATCACAGGGTCACTTAATACAATCGATTGAGAGTTTTAAAATGGGCTGCTCTCGACCAGCTGATTTGGTTACGTCGTGAATGTAAACAACACAGGAGCAGTAATAATGAATATGGGTCGTATACAAGAATATCGGTAGTACTAACGATGACACAGTAAAGGGACTATGGCTGTGTATTGTGTCTGGGGAGTCATCGTACAGCTACCACGTCATCCATCGGCAACACGACTCTCTCTCTCTCTCTCTCTCTGTGTGTGTGTGTGTGTGTGTGTGTGTGTGTGTGTGTATATATATATATATATATATATATATATATATATATATATATATATATATATATATATATATATATATATATATATATATATATATATATATATATATATATATATATATATTAAAACAAACCTCACACCACTCGTCTCATCTTCTCACTCACTCACTCTCGACCAACCACACTCTGCCTGTCTTTCCTCTCACTCATCCACTCTCTATCTCTCTATATATATATGACAGAGAAATATTGTATGTCTGTATGTCTATATTCTCCTCTCCAACAGCTGCACCCAACCAGTTACAAATTGGTCCACATGATAATTATGCATCTTAACTTTTCACGAGTATTCTGCTAGAGTGACATGTAACAGAGTTTGCAAGATCGTCGGCTTTCTTTAGTATTACAATTTATAACATATAAGTTCTAATTAGAGAGTTGGTATATGGAGCCAGCTATAAACTCTAGGAACACCTCACGTTGAGGGTTGTCAAGCTTTATGAATATCACACACTCATGTTCATCGAAGGGGTGACACAGAGGAATATGGGATTGGTAGGTTAGAGGTAAGGGGTTGGTAGGTTAAGGGTAAGGGGTTGGTAGGTTAGGGGTAAGGGGTTGGTAGGTTAGGGGTAAGGGGATGGTAGGTTAGAGGTAAAGGGGTTGGCAGGTTAGAGGTAAGGGGTTGGTAGGTTAAGGGTAAGGGGTTGGTAGGTTAGGGGTAAGGGGTTGGTAGGTTAGGGGTAAGGGGATGGTAGGTTAGGGGTAAGGGGATGGTAGGTTAGGGATAAGGGGTTGGTAGGTTAGGAGAAAGGGGTTGGTAGGTTAGGGATAAGGGGTTGGTAGGTTAGAGGTAAGGGGGTTGGCAGGTTAGGCGTAAGGGGTTGGTAGGTTAGAGGTAAGGGGGTTGACAGGTTAGGGGTAAGGGGTTGACAGGTTAGGGGTAAGGGGATGGTAGGTTAGGGGTAAGGGGATGGTAGGTTAGGGGTAAGGGGATGGTAGGTTAGGGGTAAGGGGGTTGGCAGGTTAGAGGTAAAGGGGTTGACAGGATAGGAGTAAGTGGTTAGCAGGTAAGGGGTTAACAAGTAAGGGCTAAGGGGTTGGCAGGTAAGAGGTAAGGGAGTTGACTGGTCCAGAGATTAGACCATAACAAATAAGGGCTGTAGAGAACGTGTGTACAAACATACATGAAAGGTCTTATCTGTTCGAGAGCTGCATTACTTTCAACACGTCTGCAATCAACCAGGGAGAGGAACCGAACTAACAAGGGCCGGAAACCACAGTGTGAGGGCAGGTTAATCTTATATAGCGGATTACACCTTAAACAATAGGACGCTCATAGGGTACCGGATGCACAGAACATATTTATAGGGGATTTCTAGATAACTATTATTGATTAGATACAAATTAGGTTCGAGAGTAAAGGGACAACATATTGGTGATAGACTTAGAGGCCACTGATTCCTACATTATATATATAAGTGTCCTCAAGTACCAAAAATGTAACATGATTGATGACGTTCCTGAATACTGGCCAAAGATAATAATATAATAAGAGGCACCTTGTTCACTTCGATTCTCAACACTCAATTCTGCATCAGCTGACCCCGTAATATTCACAAAAACAAAGTTCACTCTTAAGAGAATAGTATACTTTTGGTGCATTGGAGTGTTGTCATTCCTCCAAAGTATGCCAGGAAACAGGACCAGATGAACAAATATAATGGTGCCCTGTTGCTTGGAATAGTATGGAGGAATCAGTTGCTCCAGATTTGCCAACACTGTAACCCCCTAAAGTAAAAAATTGTGTTGGTTAGCGTTGATTCATGGCAAGGACGAGGACACGACACAGCTTCCAAACAAAATTAAAGCTGATACCAATAGAATAACAAACCATTCACTGCTTGAGCCTGAAACACTAGGGTGAGGTCAGTAACACAAACATACAAACAAGGGTGAGGTCAGTAACACAAACATACAAACAAGGGTGAGGTCAGTAACACAAACATACAAACAAGGATGAGGTCAGTAACACAAACATACAAACAAGGGTGAAGTCAGTAACACAAACATACAAACAAGGGTGAGGTCAGTAACACAAACATACAAACAAGGGTGAGGTCAGAAAGGCAAACATACAAACAAGGGTGAGGTCAGTAACACAAACATACAAACAAATCCAAACTATATGATACTTTGTGATTACCGTCCCAGCAGCAGTCCTACAAAAACCATGCAAGTACAACAAGGTCACAGGCACAGCAGTAGACCATGTATATATATTAAACAGTACATACATGACAAACGCAGGAGAGGCCGGTCGTTTGTGGTGTGGGAGCGAGAGAGGAAGCACCTTTACTCGTTGCTTCACATAATAACAAGCGGTGATAAAATAGGCCGCGTAATGGGCCCCTCACGCCGGCTCCTGTAAACCACTAGTAGCGGCGTCGAACCGTCAGGGAAGGTGAATGTGCCAGCGTTAAGGGGGACGTTCAGTGTTGGTAAATCTGGAGTAATTGTTTCCTCCAAGCAACTCGCCACCATTATTTTTGTTAATCTGGTCCTATTTCCTGGCATATTTTAGAGGAATCAAGACACTCCAATGAACCAAATGTAGACCATCCCCTTAATGGTTGTTATGGTTGTTGTTGTTGGTGGTGGTAATGGTGATGTTGGAGAATGGTAGGTTACATGTACAGTTGCCTGACCAAGTTCGTTAAGGCTTGACAGGTGTACGGTAGGGTACGGTAGGGTCAACGGATCAGATAATAATGTGAAGTATGAGATGTCACGCAATTTTTATACTGTGTTCAATAATTGTAAGAAAAATTATAATTAACATATAACAGTGACAAAATTGCATTAGATATATTCCTTGTAACTGGAAAAAACACAGTCCGGATAAAATTAGCTTCTTTACGTTAAGAATAATGTATGTCCCAAGGGAGAGAAAGGTTGGGGAGTGAATGGAAGTGGAGGGGAAGGTTGGGAAGGGAGAGAAAGGTTGGGGAGTGAATGGGAGAGGAGGGGAGTGAAGGGAAGGGGAGAGAGAGGTTGGAGAGTGAATGGGAGTGAAAGGGAGGGGGGAGAGAGAGGTTGGAGAGTGAATGGGAGTGGAGGGGAGTGAATGGGAGTGGAGGGGAGTGAAAGGGAGGGGAGAGAGAGGTTGGAGAGTGAATGGGAGTGAAAGGGAGGGGAGAGAGAGGTTGGTGAGTGAATGGGAGTGGAGGGAGGTGAAGGGAAGGACTGGTGACACAAGAAGCAGAATCCCACATCGTACATTAACACCGGCCACAGTCCACAGCCCCCACCACCAGCCTTGACCAGATTACATTACCCTCTTCTCTGTCTCCCTTTTGGTCTTCTGTCTTTCTCTGTCTGTCTGCCCCCCCCCCCTCTCTCTCTCTCTCTCTCTCTCTCTCTCTCTCTCTCTCTCTCTCTCTCTCTCTCTCTCTCTCTCTCTTGAAACAAACCTCACACTACTCGTCTCATCTTCTCACTTACTCACTCACTCTCGACCGACCACACTCTGCCTGCCTTTCCTCTCACTCACCCACTGCAGAAATGGGAAATGCTCATCACTAACCCACACCTTTACACCACAACACTACACAGCGGAAGACACAGCATACCAGACCGTCCAAACACACTGAGAAGGAAAGGGAATTATACCTACTTAAGGAACCCTGTGATGTAGTCAGAAAATTGGAGGTAAGCGAGTCCTTCAAATATTGCCACGAAACATACACACCTATAAAATGGAAGAAGATTATAAGTTTCGTGACATAATCAGGAGGAATCTGAAGCCTCCGATTCTCATACACGATCACAGGGTCCCTAAATGAGCTACAAAACTGAACAAACGTTGTAATTGGTTCACTGGTAAATCAGATGATTCCAAACTTCAACAACAACACCTTGATACTTAATTATTATGGCTTATGACAGTACTGAAATTTAGATCATATTTACTTAGCTGGAACATATGAGAATTTACTGTACAGCCACAATCAAATAACCACCGACACTTTCCTTCCATCGTAGTAAATATCTTGGTATTAAAGAACAACACGTGTATGATTTTGCAGCACCTCATAATAATAATTGAGGGGGTTGAGTTGACATAAAGGTGTTGTATGATTTTATTTTACTATGATATTGATTTATTTGCACGATGGAAGGAAAGTGTCGGTGGTTATTTGATTGTGGCTGTACAGTAAATTTAGATCATATTTAGGTCTATGAAAAATCATACAGTACAGTAGAGAGCACTAGTGTCGTCGACCTCCCCTCCCCCTTCCATATGTTTTTTATTTAAGGGGGGCAACCTCCTGTGGAATATTGGAGGGCTTCTGATTCCTCCAGATTATGCCATGAAACAGTATCCTTCCGTATAAGACTAGGAAATGTGATTAAGGGGAGGGAGGTTTAGGAAGTGTTCATGTGATGTGTGTGTGTGTGTGTGTGTGTGTGTGTGTGTGTGTGTGTGTGTGCAAGACAGACAGACACATAGAGACAGAGACACTATATATATATATATGTGTGTGTGTCAGAGAGTTAAAAGCAGAGATTGGAGAGGTAAGTAGGAAGGAAATACTACGTTTGTCTGGAGTTAAAAACAATTTCAGTTTACTCATATACAACAGCTTGTGTCTAAGATCATAATAATACTTTTGGACTAACGACAGATAATTAAAAGAGTCACAGAACTCCCAGACGTTCTATGGTTTAAGGAGGTGTCAATAGAAGTTGTTTTTTTGTTTATCTATTACTATTTTTTTGTACAAAGAATTAACATCGTGTACTTGAAGACGTACTCCGTACAGCCAAAATCAAATAACCACCGACGCTTTCCTTCCATCGTAGTAAATATCTTGGTAATAAAGAACAACATGTGTATGATTTTGCAGCACCTCATAATGATAATTGAGGGGGTTGAGTTGACGTAAGGTGTTAGTTGTATGATTATATTTTGATATGATACTGATTTATTTGCAAGATGAAAAGAAAGTGGTGGTAGATATTTGATTGTGGCTGTACATGTCGTTATTAATAAGTATTCTTGCTGAAATAAACACACACGAAGGTTGAGTTCGATAAGTTGGGAAATAAGCGATATGAAATCTGTAATCTTGGTGCTGTATATATTCTGATTATACGCCTGTCGTGTCATATTTTCTAAAGTACAGTCACGAGCCATGATGAGTGTCCAGGTCTTCTTGGTATAGCCTGATGGAGTACCGCATCAAGCGAGCTCCAGCAAGTATGACATATAATAGGATAAGTGTTGTAATTCGTTCACTGGTATGTCAAATTATTCGAAACTTCAACAAGACCTGGAATACTTAATGTGGCTCGGGATTGTACTGTACAGCCACAATCAAATAACCACCGACACTTTCCTTCCATCGTGCAAATAAATCAGAATCATATCAAAATATAATCATACAACAACACCTTACGTCATTTCAACCCCCTCAATTATTATTATGAGGTGCTGCAAAATCATACACGTGTTGTATTTTATTACCAAGATATTTACCATGATGAAAGGAAAGTGTCAGTGGTTATTTGATTGTGGCTGTACATTTCAATTCCCGTATAAAGTGATCCTTTTCCTGACAACCTCGCTAATG
Organism: Petrolisthes cinctipes; assembly: GCA_033782935.1. Taxonomy (NCBI): domain Eukaryota; kingdom Metazoa; phylum Arthropoda; class Malacostraca; order Decapoda; family Porcellanidae; genus Petrolisthes; species Petrolisthes cinctipes. The sequence continues at coordinate 33,771 of JAWQEG010007901.1, forward strand.
AAATAATAATGAAGGTGATGCGGGTGATATAAAAATCTGCCTTGCATCGGGATCATTATTGCCATCACCTCCAACACACTGGAATATTCATATAAATTCTGGACGATTTCACACACACACACACACACACACACACACACACACACACACACACACACACACACACACACACAAGCAAATAATTCTCACAAACATACGTACTATTCTGCAAGTCTGCTTACAACCCTCCCCCCCCACCCCCACACACACACAAGCAAAAGAATCACCCCAGACATATGTACAATTTATTCTGCGGGGCTGCTACTACCACCACCACCACCACCACCACCAACACCACCACCACAACCACCTCGTCGTCCCTCTCCGGTTGAGTGAACGACGTGAATTATTGCTACACAAAACAAACACATCAAGAGGCAGGCAGGCATCAATGACGAAGCCAGAGTGAGCAAGAGCCGAGCCTGTGAGATGACCACAGCTAATAACAGTAATCTATTCTGAGTACACCAAGGTTATGTTACTGTGTTGTACATTCTAATAGTATAGGATCCGTGACCACCTGCATGGGAGTCGTGGGTGGGAGTGGTGGGTGAAGTAAATGGGAGATGGGTGGAGTGACTGACTGGAGAGGATTTTTGGGGTGAGTGGAGTGAGGTGGAGATGGGTGGAGTGACTGACTGGAGAGGAATTTGGGGTGAGTGGAGTGAGGTGGAGATGGGTGGAGTGACTGAGTGGAGAGGAATTTGGGGTGAGTGGAGTGAATGGGAGATGGGTGGAGTGACTGACTGGAGAGGAATTTGGGGGTGAGTGGACGAGTGAGTGGAGTGAGGTGGAGAAGGTGGAGTATCTGGAGAGGAATTTGGGGGTGAGTGGACGAGTGAGTGGAGTGAGGTGGAGAAGGGTGGACTATCTGGAGAGGAATTTGGGGGTGAGTGGACGAGTGAGTGGAGTGAAATGAAGAAGGGTGGAGTATCTGGAGAGGATTTAGGGGGTGAGTGGAGGGGTAGGTGGAGTGAGACGGGGTGGAGTTAGTGGAGAGAAATGGCTGAGGGATAGAACAGGTTGGATGAGTGAAGAAGTGGATTGGGATATTGTTACAAGGAGTTACAAGGAAAAGAAGTACCCTAGGGGACCTTACGATCCATACAAAGAGGGTACCTGTGGGTTTAGTTGCGCAAGTAGGCGACCGTCCTCGAATGTGTCATGTGAAACCATCAAGGAACACTCGCACAACGGCTTAAACACCTAGACGGTGGTTTAAGGCTTTGTCTAATCTGGACTTGAACTGATCCACAGAGTTGCTGTTGACCACATCAGCAGGAAGCGCGTTCCAAGTACCGCAGATGCTGTATGTAAAGAACTTACCACACAGATCACGGTTGTATCGCTTCAGTTCAAGTTTGTAGCCATGATTCCTGGTTGTGCCCTCACTGAGTTGGAAAATGTCCCTGTAGTCTACATTGTCAAAGCCTCGTAGTATTTTAAACACTTCGATAAGCTGACCACGCAGTCTCCGGGTTTCCAAAGAGAACAGGTCGAGTTCTACCAACCGATCTTTATAGCTCTTGTGTCTAAGAGAGGGTATAAGTTTGGTTGCCCTGGCTTGCACTCGTTCCAATCTCGCGATATCCTTCCGGTAAGAAGGACTCCAAAACTGGACTGCATACTCCAGGTGCGGTCGGACAAGGGAATTGTACAGACAAAGTACTATCTCCTTGTTCCGGTATCCAAACTGTCGCTTTATGTACCCTAACATCCTTTGGGCTTTCTTCTCAGCCTCAATACACTGCTTTGAGAACTTGAGGTCACTGGTGATAGTTACACCCAAGTCTTTCTCAGTATCAGTGCTTACGAGAGCATTGCCCTTAAGGTTATACTCTGTTCGGGGGTTTCTGTGGCCTATATGCATAACTTTGCATTTGTTCACGTTAAATGGCATTTGCCACGTGTCAGACCACTCCCCGATCTTCCTAAGATCTTCTTGTAAGCGGGTAGTATTTCCTTCTTTCGCGACATTCATACCAAGCTTAGTATCATCGGCGAATTTGGAAATCTTGGCAACCATGTCACCATCCACGTCATTAACATAGATGATAAACAGTAGTGGTCCCAGAACAGAACCTTGGGGAACACCGCTAGTAACGGGCACCCACTCTGAAGCCTGTCCATTCACTACCACCCGCTGCCGTCTGTCACTTAGCCAGTTCTCTATCCAATTTGCCACATTTCCGTCTATGCCCAGTGCACGCACTTTCCGAAGGAGGCGGCGGTGGGGTACCTTATCAAAGGCTTTCTGAAAGTCTAAGTAGACAACATCGACCGCTTTATCCCGATCATGCTCACTGAAAACAAAATGGAAGAATTCCACCAGATTTGTGAGGCATGACCGGTGCTGCCGGAACCCATGCTGGGAACCCCTCAGTAGCAAATTTGATTCTAAGTGTGCTGTTATTTTGTCCACCATGATGCTCTCCATGAGTTTACAGACTATCGAGGTTAAACTGATGGGTCTGTAGTTTGACGGTTGGCTAGCATCTCCCTTCTTGAAGATAGGAGTCACCTCTGCCTCACGCCAGTCTCTAGGAACGCATCCAGTCTGGATTATCCTGTTGAAGACCATGCACAGGTGCCGTGATACTTCACCATGCACTTCTTTCAACACTCTAGGTAAGAACCCATCCGGACCGGGGGACTTGTTTGCTTTTAATTCGATTATTTTTCTCTCGATTTCTTCTTGGGTGAAGACCATTGACTCCAACTTCTCACTGAAGGAGTCCAAAGGTTCGGGAATGGGACCACTCTCCTCAGAGAACACTGAAGAGAAGTACTCATTTAAGAGGTTAGCATTTTCTGCATCAGAGTGCATCAATGCTCCATCCTCATTCACCAAGGGACCGATCCTGCGTCGGATTGGTTTACGGCCATTCACATAACTGAAAAACTCCTTGGGGTTCTCTTTGCAGAGTCTAGCCACACGGACCTCCTCAGCACGCTTAGCCGCCCTTATTTTGGACTTCACGTTTCGATTCAGTCTTCTATGACCGTCAAAGTCCCCAGATGCCTTCGCTCGACGATACGCAGTTCTCCTCTCCCTTAGTAGGTTACGGATTTCCCGATTAAACCACTTAGGTTGAATGAACTTCTGACCTGTTCCCTTCAGAGGAATAAAGCGCGACTGAAGTTCCATGAAGGAAGACAAGAATGACCTCCACAGATCATCAGCACTCTCTCCCTCCTCTAGTTCCATTTCAGCAACGCCTTCACGAAGACCTGCAAAGTCCGCTCTCCCCATGTCTAATTTTCTATGCACCGGGGTCACGGACTCCATATTAGGGACCTTAACTGAAAATCTTATAAGCTTGTGGTCGCTTCCACCTATTTCTTCATTTACAGAGAGGTCTTGAATGATGTCATCCTCGGAGGTGAGGACCAAGTCGAGTATGTTAGCACCTCTTGTTGGCTCCCTTACCCATTGAGTGAGGAATTCATCATTTACAAACTCCAAGAGTGGTGTGTTCTCGGCAGAGGGCTCTCTGGTTTCCCAGTCAACATGTGTGTTGAAGTCCCCCATAAGGATGCACACCCTGCCGTCCACTAGTTCACCCAGCAACTGGTATAGGTCCCTGTCCATCTCATTGAGTTGTCCAGGGGGTCTATAAAGCAGCAGGGTTCTGTATTTTGCAGTGCCTATTTCTAGGTCAACTCCAAGGAGCTCGTGGTTCGATGTGATGTTGCAGGTCATCGATTTGATGGAGTTCTTTACATACAACAGCACACCACCACCCCCTCTGTCCTCTCTATCTTTGTGGAAGAGTTGGTAGCCTGGAATCACGAATTCCCCTTCAAGATCTCTGTCTGAGGTTCTCAACCATGACTCCGTTATGGCCACCATCTCGGGTTCCTCTGTCGCAACGAGGGCCCGCAGTTCCAAAAACTTGTTTCGGATGGACCTGGCGTTGAACAATAGAACCTTCAGGGAACCCCCAACTGCAGGGCTCCCTATACTCTTCCGTTTCCCGGTTTGGTAATTGTCTTGGTAGTGCTGGGGATATCCTTCTTCAGGATCTCAGCGAATGTCTTCTCTGGGGTCACTCTAGCATAGCGACGAGGGCTCTCCTCCACGCTCGGTCGAGTGCTCCTGAGACATCGTCGGACGGCGTCTTCCATTAATTTGGAAAGCACTTCTTTCCCCTTTAGTGAGAGATGTGTGCCATCCCTCTGGTAGAGGTCGTCTCTACCAAAGAGTGAGGTGTAGGGGTCCACAAAGAATTGTGAAGGGGATTGAGTGAATGTGAAGGGGGATTGAGTGAATGTGAAGGGAGACTGGGTGAATATGAAGGAGGATTGAGTGAATAGAAGGGAGATTGAGTGAATGTGAAAGGGGATTGGGTAAATGAAAAGGGGATTGGATGAATATGAAAAGGGGATTGGATGAATATGAAGGAGGATTGAGTGAGAGTAAGTGGGATTGAGTGAGAGTAAGGGGGATTGAGTGAGAATAAGGGGGATTGGGTGAGTGAGAATGGAGGCTGGCTAAGTGAGAGTAAATGTGAGAGTAAAAGTGTGAGGGAGCGTGGGAAGGAGAGGTGTGGAGATGGACCCCTAACCACCCCTTACCATCCCATCAATCCGTCACACTTCGATTCCTCTTTACTGCTTTCCGTGATTCATTCCCATTAATTCTCCCCTTGTGGGCGTTTCTAGTTTGTGGTTAAGGTGGTGTCATCCTCTTCCCCCAAACCCCCCTACATAAACCCTTCCTCTCCTCTCACACACACCCTCTCCCTCTAACACACACTCTCCTTCCCCCTACTATCCGTCAATCATCCTTCCTCTCTCACACACCCTCTCTCTCTCTCTCTCTTTCACACACACACACACACACACTCTTCCACTCATGCACAAACATTCTCCCTCCTCACACACCCTCTCCCACTCACACATCTTCCTTTCACACACCCTCTACCACTCACACACCTTCCTTTCACACATCCCCTCCCTCACACACACTCACTCACTCACCCTCACAAACTCTCTCCATCCTCTCATACATACACCCTCTCCCTTTCCCACACCCCTAAACTCATACCATCACATTCCAAACCTTGAGAGTGTTATCATATTGTGGGTGAATTGTAGGGCTACCGATTCCTCCAGACTATGCCAGGAAAATGACTACCTAAGTTAAATGTATAGAGTAGGAGACTTGCCTTGTACTCGTAGCATATCTTAGAGGAATCAGTAGCCTTTGGTTGACCGACTACAGAACACTTACAACGTTCCTAATTTTCTCCCATGACTGAACAAGCAAATATACAATGCAAGATTTTTAAACCATTAATCAGGGTGGTAGATAACACTGTTTTAGCTTTTGCACGTCTTAAATATCTCCCTCTGACAAGTCAAAATAATTATCTATATATTTATGTTATTCATTTTTATAATTATTTATTTATTATATTTATTTTTCATTTTTTTGGTAAAAGTAAATGGCATATATCTTAACTGGTGGCCAGGTTAGTGTGGAAAATCCGGAGAGAGAGAGAGAGAGAGAGAGAGAGAGAGAGAGAGAGAGAGAGAGAGAGTTATTGTAAATCTACAGTGCATGCATTCCCGTTTTCATCATCAAGGATTTCGTAAGTTACATTGCGACTCAGAGCATATCCTGTAGTTACTTTCTGCACATTCCTCCCTCCTTCATCTCCCTTGAGCCTTACACCACACACAACATCTTACATCTCGCCAGGAAAACCAACCTACTCGACAAATATTTCTTAATTACGTATATCCCAAAGTGTACGTCAAAGCCATGTAGTGACCCACATAACAACAATTGGAGTAAGATGACAATAGCATCAACAAAACCAATAGCATAAAGTAAACATTACCAGCAATAAAGAAACATGGATTACAAACAACAACAACAACAACCACAACTACAATAACAACTTTTCAACACCACCACCACCAACAACAACCACAACAACAACAACCACAACAACAACAGCATCAACAATAACAACATTTCAGCAACAACAACAACAATAACATTTCAACAACAACAACCACCACCAAAAACAACATCAACATCAATATTAACAGCATCAACCCCAATAGACTTCCTCCATCTGCTACATACAGTCTGTCAAGTCTTGTTTAGTCTCTACCAGTAATAAGCCAGTTTCGGGACATGAAGAAAAACATATCATCCCTCTCCAAACCTATACTGTACTTTATAATGATAGGCTACCAGCTAGGTGCTATGGAGGAGGGTATGCATGGAGGTGTTTGGGAGTTGATATATTTCTTGATATTGTA
>JAWQEG010007902.1:0-35890 GCA_033782935.1 Petrolisthes cinctipes
CTGTCTGTTGTTTAATGTACTTTAATATATATATATATATATATATATATATATATATATATATGTGTGTGTGTGTGTGTGTGTGTGTGTGTGTGTGTGTGTGTGTGTGTGTGTGTGAACGGGAGGTAAAGAAATACAAATAATATCGGACAAGTGAAGTAATTAGGAGGAGAGAGTTGGAAAGAGTATGGAAAGATGGAGAACAAAACAAAAACACTAAGTAGAGACTAGCAAGAAATACGAGTAAAAGACTGAATAGGTAATAAATAAGTGAGAGATCAAAGAAGTGAAAGACGGAAATTAATAAAAAAAAAAAAAAAATTGAAAATGAAACTCTGAAAAATAGCATAGGATTATGAAAAGAAGCAAACAAGTAGGACACAGAACTGAAGTTAGATTAGGTGAGTGAAGGGACTGAATAGAAATGGAAGGAGTGAGAGTCTGAATAGAGAGAAACGTGAGGATGGTAAGAGTGAATAGAGTGTGTGTGTGTGTGTGTGTGTGTGATTCTGACGTGTTATATAACGAAATTAGAGTGTGGAAATGTACTTAGATATGTAAATATAGTGTAAATAGAGTGTAAATGTGAATTTTTATTTTATGTCATTGTGAGGTATTGAAGGCAATTTGTGTTTTTTTCATTGGAAACAAAAAATAATTCAATTTTATACATCTTAGTATACCCTTTACCTTCTAGCTGTACTGTCATTATATAAAGATGTAGCCGCCTTCAGCAGTGCTCAGGGTAATCGCCAGAGTAAATGCGGTGGTATGTTCACTTATTTTTCACTCTTAAAGGAGACTGGTGCAAACTACTGTTGGTGGGAGAGGGGGGGGGGGTCGGACAGAGTGGGGTTAATGTGGGAGGATGAGTGGAGGCAGGTTGGGAGTTATGTTGCAGGCTGTGTGTGGGGCAAGATGTTGGTGGGAGTCGTGTTGCAAGCTGCATGGGTTCGAGTGGGGCAGGGTGCATGGGCCGGGGTGAGTGGACAAATGGCTACAGGCTAGACGGGGGTTGAGGTGGGGGGGGGGGGGCATACTGCAGGCTGGTTGGGAGGATGACACGTACCCAGCCTGATGTAGTGAGAAATTGGGAGGGTGATAGTGAAGAGGAGGTGAGTGAAGGCCAGTGAGAAGAAGGTAGGGAGAAGTGAGGGGAAAGTGAGGAGGGGAAGTAAGGGGAAAGTGAGGATTTGAAAATATAAAAAGGTAAGGGAATGGGGAGAGAAGGGCAGTGAGAAGAGGGTGGGGAGAAGTGAGGGGAAAGTGAGGTGAGAAGTAGTGTGTGGAAAACAGAGGAGAGACAGAGAAATGAAGGTGAAGGAAAGAGAAGATGAAGTGGCGAAAGACGCTCTGTTGCCTTCAAGCTGTTCCAGAAAACAAACAACCTCCATCATTTCACCAGCAAAATAATCATGACTCCCTTTAACCGTGCACTGGAGGTTTGATACTTATCATTATGCAAACATCTCGACAGTTTGTGCAGAGCTCGTGGATATCCTCAGTGCAAATAGAAACAGGACACAGTCTTCAGGCCAAGAAAGCAAACAAAGATGAAGAGCGCCGTGGAGAAGAGATGGAGATGGATGTGGAGAAGGAGGAAGAAGATGAGGAAAAAGTAGGACAAGGGGAAAAAGAAATGGAGGATGAGTAGGAGGAAGAGGGGTAAGAAGAGATGGAAGGAAAGGAAGATAGAGAGGAAGAGGAGTTAGAGGAAGAGTTGGCTATGATCTCTATGAATGGTTCTATGATTCAAAGTTTTCTTCAAGAAGAATAACAACATCAAAGTGAACGAGATATACAAACTTACATGTGTTCGTTAGCCTGGGACTTGGGTACGCCACGATGCAAGCAAAACGAGAGATGATAGAGTGAGTGTGTGTTATGAAGGTGAGGAAGAAAATATATAGAGCGAAGTAAGCAAAAAGGAAAAATGAGTGAGTGTGTGTGTATGTGTTATGAATGTGAAGAAGCGAAACGAAGATGAGTGAGTGAGTGTGTGTCAGTAATGTAAAGCGAAGCAAGCAAACGGAAGGATGAGTGAGTTAGTGTGTGTGTGTGTGTGTATGTGTCATGAAGGTGAAGAAGCGAAACGAAAGATGAGTGAGTGAGTGTGTGTCAGTAAGTTAAAGCGAAGCAAGCACATGGAAAGATGAGTGAGCGAGTGTGTGTGAGTGTGTGTGAGTGTGAGTGTGTCATGAAGGTGAGGAAAAGAATATAAAAAGCGAAGTAATATCCAGGAGGCCATCTGGTAAGCTTTCACTAACACCTCACCTAAATTTAATGGCCAGAGAGTAAGGCATAAAAAAAATTATATGTAGAAAATTATAGTCTCCTTTGAAGGGGACCACAGTGAGGGGGAAAAACGTACGAGTAAGGGGGAAGTACAGTGTTGGTAAATCTGGAGCAACTGATAACTCCAAACTATTCCAAGCAACAGAACACCATTATTTTTGTCAATCTGGTCCTGTTTCCTGGTATACATTAGAGGAATCAAGGCACTCTAATATAACAAAAGTGAATTACCACCATAAGGGGGAAGTTTTGTGTTGGTAAATATGAAGCAACTGATTCCTCCAAACTCTTCCAAGCAACAGAACGCTATTATTATTTTTCTTCTGGTCCTGTTTCCTAGCATACTTTGGAGGAATCAAGGCACTCCAATGTACCAAAAAAGAATTACCACCTTAATTCGGATGTACTTTGAAGATGGTAATGATGAATGTGTAGATAAATATGATAGTAAAGCAGAAGGAAAAAATAAAACCAGGGATATGATGAGAATGAAGAGGGAAGGGAGAATAATAGAGATGGAGATAAGTGTCCATGGTGATAATGATGAAGACGATGAAAATTATTAAGCAATTTTCATCCTCTTAGGGAAAGTAAAATTAATCAGACGTGATACCAATATGATGATGGTACAAGAATTATTAAAGTTGGGAGGAAATTTGACTTCCGTTTAATAAAAAATAAAAAATAGAATAATCATCCATACCAAACCTCTTCCAAGACTCAGAAAACTACAAACAAAAGATAAATGAAAGCAAAACACAAACAGTGAAGGAAGCCCATGCAGTCGCCGACCCACCCAGAAGAAAAAACAAACAAAACTGAAATCTTAGCCGAAGAAAAATTCCTGGATTGATTTTTATAGTGTGGAGATAAGGGGAGTGGCGCCGCGGGTGGAGTGGAGTGGGAGTGGTTGAGGAGACATCCCTGACACCAAGATTGCACCGTAAAAGGAAATTGCCAGCGGAACGGCCAGGTTGCAGATGCATCTCCTCCTCACTAGCCCTCCTGCTGCCCTCTCTCCCTCTACTCTGCTCTGCCCTCCAGCTTCTTCTACATGTTTATTAACTTCTCGTCATGCCACGTCTTATTTTAATTTCTCCCGTCCGAACTTGCTATGCCTACCCTACCCTGCCTTGCCCTGCCCTGCCCTCCTCTTCCCTTCCCTGCCCTCCTCTTCCCTTCCCTGCCCTCCTCTTCCCTTCCCTGCTCTCCTCTTCACTTCCCTGCCCTCCTCTTCACTTCCCTGCCCTCATCTTCCCTTCCTTTCCCTGCCCTCCTCTTCCCTTACTTTCTCTGCCCTCCTCTTCCCTTCCTTTCCTTGTCCTCCTCTTCCATTCCTTTCCCTGACTTGCCCTGTCCTGCCCGGCCCAGCCCTGCCCTGTTTTATTTCTCTTGGCCTCTTTTTTTGGTATATGTCATGTCCTACCCCGGCTAATTTTGTTTGGATTTACACTTCCATCTTTTTCCCAATTCCCATTTTCTGTCTCATTTATTTTCTTTGGCTTGTCCTTCTTTGCCGGACTCTAATTAGTTCCCTTCTTTTGTTGCTGTCTTTTACTTCAAATTGCCTTTATAGCCTGGTACATATTTTTATTCAGTATTATTGTCTTGTCTTTTTTCTCTACCTTCTTTCCTGTCATACATTAACTGCTCTGTCTTTCCCTTATCCTACCTAGTCACCTTGCATTCTTTTACCCAGCCGTGTGTGGTTTTACCCTGCCATACAGTAAGTTGCTCTGCCATACCCAAACATACCCTGTAAATGGAATTGTTGTGGAGAGGCGTGGAATTTAAACAAGAGACAGAGTAATAAAGCCGTTCTTACATGCGCCCTTGTGTAAGGCGAGTTTAGAAGATGAAGCTAATGTGAGTATAACTGAATTTGGTGCAGTGAAATATATGGTAATTGTACGACATGAAGCTCTGAACATGAATAATCATTGAAATAGGTCTCTCCGTTTGTGTATGAAGGACTGTGTGTGAATTTGAAATAAGGTGAAAATAAATTATCCCACACCTACTCGACCACCTCTACAGAATTATTTGATCAACCATTATTCTTTATGATACTCACTTATGATAACGTAATACAGCGTTCAATATCAAAAAGTAATTAGCATAGTATATTTTATCATGTCCATGGACATGTGATAAGCATTGGACCAAAACTAAAATGGAAACATCACATTTACATGAGATATCGTGTGGTCAGTCTCCGGTTTCATTTTGTTGGTGTGTGCGGGGATGGTGGTACTGTGTTGGTGTGTGTAGTAATTTTGTGGTTATTTCTATACTCTCACACAAGCTAATATATTTTATGCGTCGTCAACTGTACCGTATTGCTTACTGGAAAAAAAAAGGGTCGTAAGGAAAGGGAGCAAGATATTGTCCACTAAATAGAGACTCCTGCTTATTCCAGATTCTATCACGAGGGAAATCCATTTAAAATATATAAATACTACTACGTGGCACAGTTTGAAAGAGTCAGCAACAACCTCTACTACTTCTCTGACATCACCACACGTGTCTAGACCACCAATATAAAACTGAGGCAGTGTTTCTGTATTAATTCAATCACTCACGCGATGGAAAGTTTTACGAGGGGAAATTTAGTATGGTGCTGGAGGAGGACCGGATGAGGCTTCCCTAAGGTTCCCAGGTTCTGATATGGTACCCGAAGGACAGGAGGGAACGTCGTCATGCCAGGCACATTCTCTCTCTCTCTCTCTTTCTCTCTCTCTCTCTCTCTCTCTCTCTCTCTCTCTCTCTCTCTCTCTCTCTCTCTCTCTCTCTCTCTCTCTCTCTCTCTCTCTCTCTCTCTCTCTCTCTCTCTCTCTCTCTCTCTCTCTCTCAAACACACACACACATACACACACTCATTCTTTTCACTTTTCTTTTCCTACTTTCTCTCTCACTCTCTCTCTCACACACACCCCTTACGTCACACACACAGCGTCTCTCACTCACTCACTCGCCTCTCAGCCATCACTGCCCTGCCTCCCTCCCTCCTTACCCCTCAGGCCACAGTCGTAAAAACCCACAGATATGAAATACATATCCGTGACGTGGTGAGGTGCTGGTGTGTGTGGTGTATGATGAAGGCCAGGCTTAGTGTGTGAAATGAGGAGAGGTGATGTAGGAGGGACGGTGGTGTGGTGGTTGTGGTGTGATATGGGTGTGACAGAGATGTTTGTGTGTGGTGTATGGTGAAGGAAAGGCTTATAGTGGAAAATATATATAGGAAAATATATATATAGGAAAATTTATAGTGTGTATGGAGTGTTGGTGGTGGTGGTGGTGGTGGTGGTGTGATATGGGTGGGACGGAAGTGTGTTGTTGTTGTAATTGAGTGGGGAGGGAGGTGCTCGTGTGTCGTACAGGCAATGTTAGAGATGTGCAGGCAAGGCTTAGTGTGTGTGTGTGTGTGTGTGTGTGTGTGTGTGTGTGTGATGATATGATATGGGAGGGATGGAGGTGTGGTGTTGTTGTTGTTGTTATTGAGGGACGGAGGTGTGGTGTTGAATACTTTTTAATTGAAGGACAGTGGTGTGGTGTTGTTGTTGTTGTTATTATTGAGGGACGGAGGTGTGGTGTTGTTGTTATTATTGAAGGACGGAGGTGTGGTGTTATTGTTATTATATAAGGATAGAGGTGTGGTGTGTAATTATTCAGGAACGGAGGTGTGGTGGTGGTATTTATTATAATTGAAGTGAAATATGAATGTGTTGAGAGAGAGATGCGTTTGAGGTAATGGCATCTGACCTGACGCGAATAGAAAGAGAAAAGATATTCTCGTCTAAGTTTATTAATAATGTCAGATAATGGCGAAATGCTATACATCGCTTAATACGAGTCTTGGACATTTTACCATACAATATTTTATACTTACAATAACGTAAATAATTTTTTTCTAAAGTGTGGAACGTATAGCTTGGGACACAATGTATATAATGAATATTTTACAGAGCCTCAACAGTTTAATTAATGACTTATCCCTTCGGAGAGAGGCTTTTCTTGTAACATATAACATTGTCTGGCGTTAGTTTAAGCATAATGTGTTAGAAATTATTATTGTTTTTGAGTTAATTGAATGATAGTTTAATTAATGAGGCGTCAGCAAGGCTTCCCCATAAATAATGAATGGTGGTAGCCGAGGTAAGATGTAATTGTAATCACCTAGCGTTGAAGAGTTATATATACGGTTTATATACATATGATGATGATAGGACAGAAATTCCCTTTGTATATCCGGTTTCTTGGAATAGCTTAATGGAAAGTGATTCTGAACGTTTTATGGACAAAGAGTTCACTGAAATTCATTGCATCGAGTTGCTGGTCTGATTGAATATATATTTGTTCCAGAGTATGATTTTTAAAAGTTCATAGTCATGCTTTGTACACAGTCACTAAGGTGTACAGGATATTTACAGTGAGTGAATGGAGGTTGATTCGGTATCTATCTATCTATCTAACTGTGTCTATATCTATATATCTAAAATACTATTTGTGTGTGTGTGTGTGTGTGTCACAGAACTAGAATAGTATTATCCTATGTAATGAACCATAGTATCCAAAACCATTGTGTTCCCAATTGGGTTTTCACTTTGGGATCAGTTTCAGACCATGGGGCGATGACCGAGGGCTCTCCATGGCAACAAGAGCTCCCTCGACAGAAAAGTAGAACGTGTTTGTGTTATTGATGGAGTGGTTGCTGACAAACTTCTTTTTGTGTTCACTTGTAGGTTTTTGAATACAGAACAATTATGAATATTACTGTATGTACTGTACGTACATTAGGAGTATACACGTGCATGGGTGTGATCCAACTTTTGCCGTCAAGAATGAATCCAACTTTTGCCGTCAAGAATGAATCCAACTTTTACCGTCAAGAATGAATCCAACTTTTGCCATGAAGAATGAATCCAACTTTTACCGTCAAGAATGAATCCAACTTTTACCGTCAAGAATGAATCCAACTTTTGCCATCAAGAATGAATCCAACTTTTGCCATGAAGAATGAATCCAACTTTTGCCATCAAGAATGAATCCAACTTTTACCGTCAAGAATGAATCCAACTTTTACCGTCAAGAATGAATCCAACTTTTGCCATCAAGAATGAATCCAACTTTTGCCATAAAGAATGAATCCAACTTTTGCCATCAAGAATGAATCCAACTTTTACCGTCAAGAATGCCGTACCGTCAATGAATGAACGAATGAAGTGGTGGTGGAGGCAGGTACAAGTCGTGACCTGATTTTTGAGGTGGCGACCGACACGCAGTTCACCAATAAAAAACGCAATGGGAGCAATGGACGGGGTCAGGGGAGGTCAGATCACAATACACATTAACTGTATGTCCCATTTCTTTGTCTTGCAGAAAAGAAACTACAAGAATAAATAATGCTGCGATTTTGCAGAGTGATATAATATTGCAGGTTAAGGGGGAAGTTTTGTGTTGGTAAATCTGGAGCAACTGAATCCTCCAAACAATCCCAAGCAACAGAACACTATTATTTTTGCTCATCTGGTTCTGTTTCCTGGCATACTTTGGAGTAAACAAGACACTCTAATGCAACAAAAAAACAATTACCACCTTAAGTACTTGGCCTTATGTTATCTGACGTAGTAAAATGTTTTAGTGTAGTGTGATAGATATGATATTGGAATGTTTTTAGGATATCATGAAGTTATATAGAATGGAGAGCTCAGCAGACAGTACACTATAGTTGTTGCTTTGTGTGGGACAGTGTTCATGTGGTGTAAATACAGTGGAAAACATTGTGGTGATGTGCTTGAAGCTTCGTTGTAGTGAAGTGTTGTGTTGTGTTGTGTTCTGTTGAGAGAGACATTGTGTTACATTATGGTGCTGTGCTATGACCTGCATTATAGTGTTGTGTTATGTTGTGTAGTGTTGTGTTGTGTTGTGTTGAGGGAGACATAGTGTTATATTATGGTGCTGTGCTAAGACCTGCATTATAGTGTTGTGTTGTGTTGTGTTGTGTTGTGTTGAGGGAGACATAGTGTTATATTATGGTGCTGTGCTATGACCTGCATTATAGTGTTGTGTAGTGTTGTGTTGTGTTGAGGGAGACATAGTGTTATATTATGGTGCTGTGCTATGACCTACATTATAGTGTTGTGTTGTGTTGTACAGTGTTGTGTTGTGGGAGATGTTCCATTTCCTCGTGCATGTGGTGGTGTTGAAGCATTGTGTTGCACGGTGTTCAATGTTGCATGGATGGTGTTGCATAGGATGGGGTGTGGTGTATGTATTCCCTGGGCAAATTGAGAATGAATAAGAAAACAGTGCAAGCCCTCTAGAGCGAAATAGGAAATGTTACCTATGAATTTTAGAGAATGCACCTGGTGAAGCAGACGGGAAACTCGCCTGGGATGTAAATGAGGGTGTACTGTACATGATGTGTGTGTGTGTGTGTGTGTGTGTGTGTGTGTGTGTGTGTGTGTGTGTGTGTGGCCCATTTTAATTACTTGGGCTCCAAGTGTATCACTGCCTATACTACTACTACTACTACTACCACTACTACTACTTTTACTACTATTACTACTACTACTACTACTATTACTACTACTACTACTACCACCACCACTACTACTACTACTACCACCACCACTACTACTACTACTATTACTACTACTACTACTACTACTACTACTACTACTACTACTACTACTACTACTACTACTACTACTACTACTACTACTACTACTACTACTACTACTACTAATAATAATAATAATAATAATAATAATAATAATAATAATAATAATCGCACATCGTACTTATAAAACTCATTGCTTTTAGTGGCTGAAAATATACTCGTGCTAATTAACCTGAGTGATTGATGATGCGTATGAATGAATTGTTGACTTAGCTAAAACATTTTATATCAGAAATAATAATCTCATAGTAGTTCCATATAACAGTTGTGGAGGATAATAGATTACATTTAGAATAAGCAATAAATAGGAAATGGATGCAAATTAAATACAAGTACAGTATAAAGAGTAATTTCCCATAAGGATCCTGTATTCATGTGTGAGACCTGGTGGCTTCTGATTCCTCCTGACTATGCCACGAATCAAGCTCCTTCTATATAGGTGGTGTTTCATGGCAATATTTGATTGACTTGTTTACCTCCAATTTTCTGACTACATCACGTGGTCCTTTAAACAAATTGAGAGGTATGATTTAGTGCAGTGGTAATACAGTACAGTACAATGCAATGCAATATGCAATACAGAAATAGATGAGCCATTTTTATCACAGTGTAAACCCAAAAAATAAAAATGACTGAGTGTGAAGTGAGTGGTGAGTGTGAGTGTGAAGTGTGTTGTGAGTGGTGTGGCTGAGGGGTGTGGTGGTGATGGTGTGTGTTGTGTAGAGGTGATAATGGTGTGCGAAATGTGTGTGTGTGTGTGTGTGTGTGTGTGTGTGTGTGTGTGTTATAGTAATAATAAACATAATGATAGAAATCGTAATAAGTACAACAGCAATAATAGTAATAGTGATGATAGTAATAATAATAGCTATACCTATAACACAAATAATAGCAATAATAAAATATCATAACAACAACAACAACAATTATTTATTCATTTTACGTGCTGTACTTTTTACCAAGCTCCCGTTTCCAATAGTACCGGTACGAGTATTCTGTGACAATCGTTGTGCATAAAATACGTCGAGGTTTATGTGAAAAAATTTTAGTGTAGCGTATCACTCGGGTTGTCCACCATTGATTCAGCCAACGGAGCTTAAAAAGGATAAAAATTCATGGCAAACTTATAATGAATGGACTATTGGCAATATGCTGTGTAATCCTGGCGTATATTTACTTTGATCTCTCATGATATTGCTCAGCCACCTGCCCCATATCAAACAAACAGACAAACAGACAAACAACAATGTGTGTGTTTTGTCCACTGAGTGTCACTATGTTTTCTCTCTCTCTCTCTCTCTCTCTATCTCTCTCTCTCTCTCTCTCTCTCTCTCTCTCTCTCTCTGTACAATTCTTTGGTTCAGCCACATCTGGAATATGCTGTGCAGTTCTGGTCGCCGACTCTCAAGAAAGACATTGCGAGGCTTGAGAGAGTCCAGGCTAGGGCCACCAAACTGATCCCATCAATAAAGCACATGGGCTATCAGAGAAGGCTGCAGGCACTAGGTCTCTTCTCATTAGAGACGAGACGCTTGAGAGGTCAACTAATTGAAGTTTTCAAAATCCTTCGTGGATATGAAAACATTGATTATCAGTGCCTGTTTAGCTTAAACACTAATGCAACTAGAAACCATGGATGGAAACTAGACTTGAAACGCTTCCGCCATAATACGTTAGGTAATTTCTTCACATATAAAATCTGCAATGTCTGGAATCAGCTACCAGCAGAGGTAGTTGATAGTTCCTCGATAGAGCAGTTCAAGAAACAGTTAGACAAAGTTCTGCCAAGCCTGTTAGAGTTAAAGTGATTGTTTCCTCCTTTCCTGTACAAAAATTTCCTAGTCCGGCCTTTTTTCCTCCGGGTTAGGTACATTTCCATTTCCATACCCGCAATGCGGGTGGGAGAGGTGGGTGGGGAGAGCCTTCTCTTTACTATACTTTTCTCTCACTATTAGTTAGCAACTGCTACTACACCTACGGTACCTCCTTGGTATGGGTCGTAAGACCTTTTGAGGTGCTACTTGTCCTTGTAACTCCTTGTAACTCTCTCTCTCTCTCTCTCTCTCTCTCTCTCTCTCTCTCTCTCTGATATTTGTTCTGGGTCTGCTTACTTAAGGAGGTAATTCATTTTTGTTACATTGGAGTGCCTTGATTCCTCCAAAGTATGCCAGGAAACAGGACCAGATAAATAAAGATAATATTGTTTTCTATTGCTTGGAATAGTTTGGTTGAATCATTTGCTACAGACTTACCAGCACTGTACTTCCCCCTTAAAGAAATCAGGTTATAGTCCAGAGATTCCGGTTCTAATTTACTGTATTGTTGAATCTTATAAAAGTAATCGAACATATATCAGGATTCAAATAAAATGATATAATTAACATCATATTTTCTAAACTTTTGGATACTATTAGGGGTTTTAATAATAATGAGTGAACGAGTACTTGGCTCCATATATTCTTTTAATATATTTTGAGTGATAACCCCTTGAATGCCAATGGCTTACTTCAAAGAACTATATATATATATTGCAAAAGTCAAACCAAAAGCATTCAAAGAACTGAATACTTACAGTACATACTTACTCGTATTGACTGACTGACTGACTAACTCATTTAACTACTTACTCACTCGTATTTACCTACTTACTCACTCGTATTTACCTACTTGTTACTGACTTATTTTCTGACTGACTGACTGACTGATTGACTGACTGACTTACCTGCAATTCAAGAGTTAACTGGCCATTATTACCAGGCGTCATTAGAGCTGAAGTTATGAGCCTCTCTCTCTGGGAATTAATTTAATGGCCCTTTGTGAGAGACTTGGCTTTATCACGGCCTGGTAATATCGTCTGGCGTTAGACACAAGATTAGTTATATAGATTTTATCGGTGCAAATAAAAGGACAATAATTATGGAGTTTTTAACATATATTTTTCAAGTTCTCCATGTACCATTAAGGGAAGGGTATAGTTTTGGTATTTTTGGAGATAATGATTCCTCCAAACTATTTCAAGCAACAGGCCACACTTATCTTTGTTAATCTGGTCCTGTTTCCTGACATACTTTGGAGGAATCGAAGAGCTCTAATGCACCAAAAGTGTACTCTCCCCTTAAAACAAATCCCAACACTCAGATGAACCATACATTAAACTAGTATCGTTGTTATCCCTTTAATGTACAACGTTTTCTCTGTATTGTAAAGTGGTCGAAGAGAATGGTTCTAGAGTGCCTTCATGTTTTCCTCCTCTCCTCTTCAATTCTTATCCTTCTCTCCTTCCTGCCTCCTTTACTTGATCTGTCTGCCTCTCCTTTAACTTTACTTCCTTCCTTTTTATTCTCTAAACTCGTCTTTATCTTTGCCTCTTTTTCTTTTCCATTTTAACCTTTTATTCCCCTCTTCTTTCACCCACTCTCTCTTCCCTCTCCATCCGTCTGTTTGCCCTCCTTTACCCTCCCATTGTGTTCCATTCCCTCCTTTCTTTCTTCTTCTCATCACCATTTCCATTTCTCCTTCATTTCCTATTTCTCCTTCCACTTTTCCCATCTTATTTTTATGGATCGTTGATGTTATTAAGTAATGAAAGTGATATATATATATTAGAGTGTTATATTAGAGTGCTAAATCAGTGTTATATTAGAGTGTTATATTTAATTAGAGTGTTATATTAGAATGGTTTATTAGTGTTAAATTAGAGTGTTATATTAGAGTGGTATAATAGAGTGTTATATATTCCTCTAAACTGTGCCATAAAACAGAATAGGCTACCCACGAGTTTATTATGAGTTATGCAAGAATCAATAGCCTCCATTCCCCCCTTACCCCCCAATCTGTAGTCCCATTTCTATCTCCTTCCTCCCATTTCCATTTCTATCTCCTTCCTCCCATTTCCATTTCTATCTCCTTCCTCCCATTTCCATTTCTGTCTCCTTCCTCCCATTTCCATTTCTATCTCCTTCCTCCCATTTCCATTTCTATCTCCTTCCTCCCATTTCCATTTCTATCTCCTTCCTCCCATTTCCATTTCTATCTCCTTCCTCCCATTTCCATTTCTATCTCCTTCCTCCCATTTCCATTTCTATCTCCTTCCTCCCATTTCCATTTCTATCTCCTTCCTCCCATTTCCATTTCTATCTCCTTCCTCCCATTTCCATTTCTATCTCCTTCCTCCCATTTCCATTTCTATCTCCTTCCTCCCATTTCCATTTCTATATCCTTCCTCCCATTCCCATCTCTATCTCTTTCCTACCTTTCCTATCTCTATATGTCTTTCCTACATTTACTATCTTTATCTCCTTCTTCATTTTATTATTTCTATCTCCTTCCACCCATTCCCATCTCTATCTCCTTGCTCCTATTTCCATCTCTATCTCTTTGCTCCCATTCCCATCTCTATCTCTTTCCTACCTTTCCTATCTCTATATGTCTTTCCTATATTTACTATCTCTATATCTCTCTCCCTCCCATTCTCTCGCTCCTTCCTCCCATTATCATCTCTTTCTCGATCCTTGTTCCTTCCCTGTGTTTCAGCTTTCATTTTTCCTTTTCCTCTCACCTCCTTCCCATTTTTCTCATTATTTCTCTTTCTCCTTTTCGTCTATTCAATCCTGCCTTCTTCCCTCCCCTCCATCACCATTCTCCTACCTTTCTTCTCTTTCCTTTCCCTCTTTTTTTTTACCTCTACTCTGCCCCTCCCCCTCCCTCTCTTTTACTTCTTCTTCTGCTTCTCCCCCTTCCTCCCTCCCTCTCTCTTACTTCTACTTTTCCTCTCTCCCTTCCCATTTTCTTACCTCTATTATGTCCATCTCTCTCTCTCTCTCTCTCTCTCTCTCTCTCTCTCTCTCTCTCTCTCTCTCTCTCTCTCTCTCTTCCTCCTGTTGTGACTCCGACAGTGAGACAAGCCCCCTAAGCCAGGCCGGGAGCCACCTGCCCGACCCACTTTATTACCGACCCCCTCCCCCACTGCACCCCAAACCCATACCACCCCCCACTGCACCCCAAACCCATACCAACCCCCACTGCACCCCAAACCCATACCACCCCCCACTCCACCCCAAACCCATACCACCCCCCACTCCACCCCAAACCCATCCCACCACTCCACCCTAAATCCATCCCACCACTCCACTCCAAACCCATCCCACCCCCCACTCCACCCTAAATCCATCCCCCCACCACTCCACCCCAAATCCATCCCAAACCAAACCCATTCCACTCCCCACTCCACCCCAAACTTATCCTTCCCATATCACACCATACCACCCAGATTTCCCTTTCCCACCAACCAACCACATTCTTCCATCCCATCACACACTAGCCCCCTCCACCCTTACCACCCTACCCAGATTCTCTCCACCCCACTCCACTCAGATCACATCCCACCCCAACACTCATATTCCACTCCACCCCACCCTACCCCAATACCCACTCCATTCCATCCCAGCCTAAACCCATCCCACCTCAACACTCATATTCCACTCCACCCCACCCTATAACCAGTACCCACTCCATTCCATCCCAGCCTAAACCCATCCCACCCCTACACTCATATCCCACTCCACCCCACCCTATAACCAGTACCCACTCCATTCCATCCCAGCCTAAACCCATCCCACCCCAACACTCATATCCCACTCCACTCCACCCTATAACCAGTACCCACTCCATTCCATCCTAGCCTAAACCCATCCCACCCCACATCAGAACTCACATCTCTCCTCTCGTAATATCACCCGGATCCTCATCTATAGTCTGTGGCTCCTTGTCCAACCAATCTCTCCTCCCTCGGCAAGGCTAAAGGTAGACACATGACAAAAATATTTAAGTGTGGTGTTCATGTTCATGCAAACTTGATTCTTACTAAGTCCAACATTTTTAGTCTCTCATTGTGGGGCTAGCCAGTTTGTGATTGTTCTGTTCTCTGAGACTTTGATGATCTGAATGATATACAAGAGAAAGCACTCCCATATTTGCCTGAAATTAATCACAATAACATAGGAGGAACGTCTTCATTATGACAATGAATACGAAAGTGTTTATATTACTGCAATCATTCTTACGTTACAAAAGACTGACCAAAGTCATCATCAACCGTGTGGAAAGTCCTCCAATGTTAGAAATTCAGAAAATACTTATTAATGGTGGACAGTTTGAAATATAAACCTAAATGTCGTTGTTCAATATCCTTTGCTCCACATAAGTTCAGTGTATAGTGCTTTATTTTGGTGTTGGGTAGAACTCTTCTTATAATTACGATCACCTATAAACCTTTCACAGTGAATGGGATATTTTCCTCTTGTTCGTTTTCCTTCTCTTCCTTGACTGCTACTTCTCCTTCACATCCGTCCTCCTCCTCCTCCTCCTCCTCCTCCTCCTTCTCTTTCAGCTTCTTCTCTTCCTCCTCCTCCTCCTCCTCTTTCAGCTTCTTCTTTTCTTCCTCCTCCTCCTCCTCTTTCAGCTTCTTCTCTTCCTCGTCCTCCTCCTCCTCCTCCTCCTCCTACTCTTCCTCCTCCTCCTCCTCCTCCTCCTCCTCCTCCTCCTCCTCCTCCTTCTTCTTCTTCTTCTTCTTCTTCTTCTCCTCCTCTTTCAGCTTCTTCTCTTCCTCCTCCTCCTCTATCAGCATAACAATCACCACCATGAGTTATGCATAGGTTTGCTTGCCCAGGACCTCTACTTCAGGTTAGGTACTGCCACATTTCCTTTCAACGGTAGGGGCTCGAGTCGACTCTGAAGGAAGGAAGGAAGGAAGGAAGGAAGGATGAAGGAAGTGAGAGAGCGAGGAGTAAAGGAGGAAGAGGGGAGGGAGCAGGGTAAGGAAGTGAGAGTGTGAGGAGAAAAGGAGGAAGTAGGGACGAGTGTAAGAAAGAGAAAGTAAAAATGAGATAAGAAGGGGCGAAAGGGGAATGGGACTACAGCACAAGAAAATGGGAAGGCGGTGAGTTTGAAAGGAAGAGAAGGAAGTCGTAAGAGCTGAGTGTGGAAGAAAAGAGAAGAAGGTAACGTTGACGAAAAACGGTGCAAGGAGAGAAGAATCAAGGGAAGGGAAGTAAGAATAGAAATAAAGAAAGCCAGTGAAATAATTTGTTACAAACAGTATTATTGCATTATATTATTGACCTTTCTCGTTAGCTAATGTATTGTATTTTCACTGAAGCATCTCCCTCCTGTGTCTCCGTTCACCAAGAATAAAGGAGGTACCCGGTCATATAGACTGTTATAGGTTTGTAGACTGAGGGAAAAACTACAAATTACAGATTCTGCAGTAGTGAATATTTTCGTTATTGATAGTTGTATCCTTCCCTTGGCTTATCCACTGCGAGGCCAGACAAGCCCAAGGCAGAGATGGTCCCACTTCCGGATAAACAGGAAGGACTAGTATCAGGGAAGGTACCCGGCCGTAAAACCATCTGTCATAACCATAATAAAAACATCGATCCTACATACAACTCATACAACTGGGAAAAGATGCATCAATCAATCATTTCCTGTGGTACCCAAGAGGATGCATAGGGTCTCAGAAGATGCATAGATAAAGAATAATATCAAATAACATTGTCAGGTTTCTCTAGACTGAACTGTTGTGCATGTATAAGACTTAGTGATATGTGTATGTGATTGTGTATGATATGTGTGCAAGTGGGCGTGTATGTGTGTGTGTGTGTGTGTGTGTGTGTGTATCCGTCTATGTATAGCTGTCTGTGTAGGTGTGTTTTTGTAGGTGTAAATGTGAGAGTCCGACTGTTTGTGTTTGCTAGTGCTTGTGTGTTTGTGAGCACACTCGCCCTCTTCCTTCCCCGAGGAGTGTAAACAATGCAGCTGGAACTCTCAGGTCAACACAGGTACAGGTTGGTCAGGTATTCTCACAGCTGGCGTTATATTGGAGGGACCTGCATGTTATTCTTGACCTGTAAGAAGAAGAAGAGGTATTTGAACATTTTTCCAAGGTAGTTTTTTATTCACTGAGAGCTAATGGATATTTAATTAGTAAAAGATTTTGCTTGGTCTAAGATCTAATTAGCTTAATATAGATAGATAGATAGTTAAATAGATAGAGTCTGTGTTTGTGTGTAAGACAAGCAGACATACACACCTACTGTTAGACATAGAAAACAATGAAGAAAACTACACATAACGACCTATAGATACACACTCAGATTTAATCCTGAACAGAAAAAAAGAAGACAGACAGATATTCACAGAAAGGATTGGAGACGTGTTGGTTTATCTGTCTGTCTGTCTAGCCTAGTTGTGTGGAAGAGGTGGTGTGTGTGTGTGTGTGTGTGTGTGTGTGTGTGTGGAGGGGCGTCTGAGGTCAGCCTGGATCATCCCTGGATTTACCAAAAGTCAGACTCCGGTGGGGAAACTTTTCTCTCTCACCTGATTCATTTCGGTCTCAGTGGGCAGTGAGGGTGTGTGCCATCAGTCCTCCCTCCAAGGCTGATTCAGAGACCTCATTCCTGTTTACAACCCAAGGAATGACCCAGGGAGGAAAGTGTAAAATTCCCATCCAACGTTATATATTTTGATTCAGAGCTGAGACACTTTCTTCTTTATAACCTAAGGAATGATGCATGGAAGAAAGTGTAAAATATCATCATCCATCATTAAATATTGTAGAGAACACTGTGGCAGGCCTTGAAATATTACTATGAATATCACAAACCCGATTCCCAGCAGTACAATCCTTCGAGAATAAAGGTATTAACGTAACGATATAAATGAATACCTGTACGTAAATAAATAAATGAATAAATAAATAAATATATTAGTTAATTAATTACTTAATGCCTGTAATAGCTAGCTGTAAGAGAAAAAATGTAAAATCTTCACACGTCCATCAAATTTATGGTTATCATTCCTGGAGAAGATAATTATATAAAGTACAAGTATTGCATTAACTTTACTGCCATAGATTATGACCTCTTCTGTTTGTTTGTTTGTTTCGTCTTTTGTTCTGCAGGGATTATAATAATATATAGGATTAAGGTGGAAGTGCAGTGTTGGCAAATCTGGAGCAACTGATTCCTCCAAACTATTCCCAGCAAACAGGACACCATTATTTTTGTTCATGTGGTCCCGTTTCCTGGCATACATTGGAGGAATCAAGGCACTCCAATGTACCAAAAGTATACTCTCCCCTTAAAATAACTAACATCTGATTTACATTAGTCCTCAAAGGTGTTGGTTGTGGTATTGGTAGATCTCCCTTTCTTCCCCTCGCTCCGTCCCTCTGCCTCCATAAACTAGAGTTATGATAAACGTATGCAAATGGAACGGATATCTGCTTAAGGAAGGATACCTAGGGATTAATTTCATCCTGGGAAACATATTATAGGGTGAAGGCGTAAGGAAAGGGGACAAGGGGGCAGAGATGGAAAAAGGGGAGAAGAATTAGGGGGGTAGAAAAGGAAGGGGAGAAGAGGAAATAAAGGAGCAGAAGAGAGAGTGAGAGAGAGAGAGAGAGAGAGAGAGAGAGAGAGAGAGAGAGAGAGAGAGAGAGAGAGAGAGAGAGAGAGAGAGAGAGAGAGAGAGAGAGAGAGAGAAGAATTGAAATAAAAGGACGACTGGGTAAAGGGTGATGGATAAAGGGGTTCTATTTGGGCATAGGATAATTTCTAGTGCCGTCTTCAGCACTCGTTTTATAGTAGTCATTATAATTAAGTAAATCAGGTCTTTCAGGATGTTTTATGATGTTATTCATTCTGACTCATAATAATCCACTTTAATTTTAGTTAACTTTATTGCATCACACTTCACATCCTGTCTGGCTCCTTTCATTATTTAATATTTATTTTACTTTAACCTGTGCTCAACTTATAAATACGTGACTTGCATTCCACTTCATCTGATTCCCACACTCACTCGTATACTTCCTCATCTGTATTGTGCTTTGTTCATATATATCTGACACACACACACACACACACACACACACACACACACACACACACACACACACACACACACACACACACACGTTGCAGAGGCCGGTGGAGGGTCAAAATATAATTCATTGTGGAAGTGTGAAAAATGTTAATTAGTTTCTATTTTTCATGGGCAGGATTTATAAGAACATTAAGGAAGGAAACATTTTGGTGAGGCATTATGGCAGTCGAAGAAAATGCTGGAAAAGTATATATAGAATTTCAAAAGATTTTGTGTACTGTATTTTGATTTTCTCAGCCTTTTATATTTTGCCTGACTTAATTAGTTTTATAAATAAACTAATTAATGAACACACACACACACACACACACACACACACACACACACACACACACACACACACACACACACACACGTATATACGATGAAGAGTGGCATGTGGTGACGTAGTTAGCATGACTGTGAACCATGTAAAAATGCTCAGTTTTACCTGTGTTCCATTCCATTCGTTGTCACTGGCGCGTCTCCCCTTAATTAAATAATGTGTGCCTTGTGAGACGTGAGTGCCAAGTGCAAGAAGAATCCTAATACAGTCACTATGAAGAACAATGACAAGAGAGACGGATTATAACTGCACTGAAACCCCATAATTATGTGTTCCGATTTTTGTTGACGTATGTACACTCGCAATCCAAAATTTGTATCCAGGTCTTGTTGAAGTTTCGAATCATTTGGCATACTGGTGAACCAATTACAGCTTTATCCAGTTTCATATTTGCTTGAGCTCGCTTAATACTCGATCAGGCTATTCTAAGTAAGCCTGGATACATATTTTGGATTGCGAGTGTACAGGTCACTCATTTTCTCACACATAACATCAGCTATATTACCTTTTTATGGGGAAGGTGGGAGGGGCACAGTTCGTAATACAATCACTATGAAGAAAGAGCAATGGCCAGAGTTACTGAATATATCTGCACTTAAACACCAAAATAATTATGTGTTCCGATTTATTTGGTGTATGTGTATAGGTCATTCAGTCACTCACATACCATCAGCTATATTATATCATTACTGTTTTTCCTTTTTATTTTTGCCTTTTAACCCCAAGCAGTGCCGCAGTTCCCCTTATATATTTGTTGGTCGGTCGTGCTGCAGAATATAATGAGTTAGTTCTCTTTAAAGGGGTATTATTATGTTTGTGGTGGACCGGAGATGTCTTTATAGTCCTTCAAGCATTACTACGAAACAGATCCCCTATACATGATTTTTAATTAATGGGAGAGTACAGTGTTGGCAAATCTCAAGCAACTGATTCCTCCAAACTATTCCAAGCTACAGAACACCATTATTTATTTTTGTCATCTTGTCCTGTTTCCTGATTTTTAATTAAGGGGAGAGTACAGTGTTGGCAAATCTCAAGCAACTGATTCCTCCAAACTATTCCAAGCTACAGAACACCATTATTTATTTTTGTCATCTAGTCCTGTTTCCTGGTATACTTTGGAGGAATCAAGGCACTCTAATGTAAGGTAGTATGTTGCCTAGAATGGTTTGATGGAATTAATAACCCTGCAAGTCGCCTGGTCCATAATTATTTCGTCCTCCCTCAAATGCACCTACAAAATTGCACCTACACAAAAATACCTACTTGGGTCCGGAATTATTAATGGATAACTAAATAATTATGTAGGTTAAGTCCCGTTTCACCAAAAGGATAATAATGTAATCATACTTGAAAAACTGGAGGCTTCTGATTCTTCCAAACTTTGCCACGATAAAATGACTAATGTTCCGGAAGACTGTATTATTATCGGATAGTTTGGTGCATTCTGTAACACCTTTCACTGGCCTTATAGGTAGTATGATAATAATTGTCGGCAAATTGTATGATAAAGTACAGTAGATACCGTGTTACATATTAAAAGTAGCGGGATTCTTGACACAGTTTTAAGGAGTAAGTGAATCACATTTCCCCGACTGCAGCACATAATATATAACT
The DNA here is from genome assembly GCA_033782935.1 of Petrolisthes cinctipes. Classification (NCBI taxonomy): domain Eukaryota; kingdom Metazoa; phylum Arthropoda; class Malacostraca; order Decapoda; family Porcellanidae; genus Petrolisthes; species Petrolisthes cinctipes. Next base: position 20,868 of record JAWQEG010007902.1, read on the forward strand.
TGGTTTGTACTACTTTCCAACATCCTCATTAATTAATATCATCATCATCATCTTCACCATCAACATCATCTTCATCCATTGTTAGTCTGTTGCAGCATTTTATTTCAGCCCACTCCTGCAATTTTTTTTTTTTTTTTTTTTTTATTCACTCCATCAGTGTCTGTGTCTGTGTGTGTCAGTCTGGGCTTCTCCTTCCTTCTCTGTATTGCCACTCTGCTACTCCAACTGTCCATCTGTTATCCGTTCTGACCATAACACGTCCTGCTCAAGTCCACTTCTTTCTTTTTATCGTGGGCAGGTCAGGATGTTTTCAACTTTGTGGTCAGGTTAGGATGTTTTCAACTTTGGTCATCTTTCCTAATTCATTATGCTCTTTTTTTCTGTTCCTCGGTTTCATACACATCATTTGCCTCTATATTTTCTTCTGAGCAATCCTGATATTTTGTGATCAGTATTTAAATGCAGATTATAAGGCACACTGATTGACTCTTATCTATATTATATGAAGACAGGTGAGTTGCTTCCTATCAGGCATCTGTGTTATGACAAGGAAGCTCACAACTCGGGATAGTTGTTATTCACACTGCTTGCACGTTAGGAAAAAATACAAGCACGAATACATACCACATTATTACACACAAGTCTCTTCATACACGGTTTAATTAAGACAAGCACGCAAAACGAAATGGCGCAATAGCTGAAGATGGACACACACGCACACACATACACGCAAACACACACACACATGCGTATAAAATAACACACACACACACACCTACACCTACAGAGGGGCAAGAAAAGGACACTAACACACACACACACACACACACACACACACACACACACACACACACACAGTCCATACCATCGATTAGGTGGGCACAAAAATATAATATGTCCCAATTCCCTAAAAATAATAAGTTACCGGCTCTCGAATAAAAAAAAAAAAAAAAAAAATTATTTCGGTCGGCAAAATACTAAACGATGGCGACATATAACTGTGTTGATGGTGAATTTGGCTTCCATGTTTGGCCAATTAATATCACGTAAATCGCCGGTTTCGCGTGGATGATACATGTTAGCATCGTTAGGCTTTTCCATCGATATACGACCCAGGGTATTGAACGGGGTGGGATTCACTGGCCTGGTGGTGGTAGTAGGGGTATTGGTGTTGGTGGTGGTGGTGGTGGTGGTATTAGTGTTGGTATTGGTCGTGGTATTGGTGGTGGTATTGGTGGTGGTATTGGTGGTGGTCGTAGTATTGGTGTTGGTGGTGGTGGTCGTGGTGGTAGTGTTGTGGTCGTGTTGGTGGGGTGGTGGTGGTCGTGATGGTAGTGTTATGGTCGTGTTGGTGTGGTAGTGGTCTTAGTGGTTATGGTCGTGTTGGTGGGGTGGTGGTGGTCGTGGTGGTAGTGTTATGGTCGTGTTGGTAAGGTGGTGGTCTTAGTGGTTGTGGTCGTGTTGGTGGGGTGGTGGTGGTGGTGGTGGTGGTGGTAGTGGTTGTGGTCGTGTTGGTGGGGTGGTGGTGGTCGTAGTGGTAGAGTAGTGGTCGTGTTGGTGGGGTGGTGGTAGTGGTTGTGGTCGTGATGGTGGGGTGGTGGTGGTGGTAATGGTTGTGGTCGTGTTGGTGGGGTGGTGGTAGTGGTTGTGGTCGTGTTGGTGGGGTGGTGGTGGTCTTCGTGTTGTAGGGGTGGAGGGGAAATATATCACCATTGGGTTACCGATGAGTGTTTAATGGTTTTTTCCCCACAATTGATGGGTAAATTATCGATTATTTTTATACCCATGGCATGTTTTATTACGCAAAAACTATCACTGTTAGTTTTAATGCACTCGAATTTAATCATAATTGACTCACAAATATTGAAAGGAGGGAGAGAGGGAGGGAGGAAAGGAGGGAAGGTCACAGACGAAGAGAGTAAGGTAGGGGGAAAAGGAGAAAAGGAGGGAAACAGTCGAAAGGAGGGAGTGAAGGAAAATGGAAGGAACGCAAACGGAAGGAGGGAGGTAAAGAGGAAGGCAAGGAAGAAGAGACGCAGAGGGAGGGAGGGAGATCTAAAGGGAGGAAAGGAGGTAGGGACGTAGACGGAGGGAAGGAAGGAGGGAGGGAGGAACGCAGACGGAGGGAGGGAGGGAGGGAGGGACGCAGACGGAGGGAGGGAGGGAGGGAGGGAGGGAGGGACGTAGACGGAGGGAAGGAAGGAGGGAGGGAGAGACGCAGACTAGGGTAGGGAGGGAGGGAGGGAGAAACGCAGACGAAGGAGGAGGAGCCAGGCAGAAGGAGAGGCACGTCACTTGGGTTCGGATCTAATGTCGGCCCCCATCAGTCTTCATCACCCTAATTACCTTCCTCCAACCTCTGTCCTGCGTCCTCCAATCCTCATCCTTGAACCCTTTGTCTCCCTTCCTCCAATCCTCATCCTTGAACCCTTTGTCTCCCTTCCTACATCCTCATCCTTGCACCCTGTGTCACCCTTTCTCCATCCTCATCCTTGAACCCTTTGTCTCCCTTCCTCCAATCCTCATCCTTGAACCCTTTGTCTCCCTTCCTACATCCTCATCCTTATACTCTTTGTCTCCCTTCCTCCATCCTCGCACATTAATTAAGAGAGAAAAAGAAGTTGATCTCAAGTATACTGGTAAAATAAAAATAGGGTGCCAGACTCAAATTGGATACTTTCTAGGAACTGGTTTTCTGGGGCCATTCTCGTTCACTTCTTGAGACAGGCATCGGTAAATTTAATTGAATATCTGGATGGAGAGAATAGAGACAATCGGTTTCAAAATTGGGTGAACCATGTCTTCAAAGTTGTAAAGCAGACTGGAATTCGGTGTAGCCCAAGACGTTCTGAAAATCGGGAGGTCAGTAAAGTCACAATCATTAGGAAACCGAGATGTCATCGTTGCCAAATTTGATAAGAACATCGAGAGCTTGGTAAAATCTGAAGAGCCATGTGGAAAATAATCATTCAGAAATCGAGTATTCGGTATATCTAGAACTGAAGTTAAAATCTTACAGACATGAAGGTTAGGTGTTGCCATAATCGGTCAGATAAACGGGAGGTTGAGGTAAACAAGTGTCAGATATGGCACAAAGGGGGAGATCAGATGAGTGTGACGCTTAAAAAAAAAAAAATCATCTCTGACAAGTGTTCAATTATTTTATCCTTTGAGTCTTATTTGTCTTGAATATAATACGTAATGTTGACTAATTTAGCTATTCTGAGATGGATCCATCAAAGAAAAGTACCAGCTATACCTGTTCTTACTGAACGGTATAAATGAACCATTGAACGTTAATAAAGGAGGAATACGTAATTGATAAGCCTAAGTCTATTACTTAGTCATATTATTACGTCAGTGTGTTAAAATGTTGGTTCAGTGTGCTTTACTTAATGTTGTCAGTGTTTCAAAATTCCTAGATTATACAGTACAGTGTTAATGGGAACTACAGAACTCTATGCAATGACTGGTGTGTTTCATGTGAAGTGAAAAACGTGTGTTTTATGCATTTGGCACCTGTGTGTTCGTTACGAGTACATCTGACTTTATTTCCACGTTAAAAAAAATTTCCCGTTGAACCTGAATCCAAACAACTATCATTCATGAATTTACAGAGATGCTTTTAGCTTTGAGATTTTTATTTCACTACAATGTATTATTACTATTGTCAACGCTACATTAAGCAAAAACTAAATTAACTGTATATTGTAGTGTATATAACGGATTTTTGTGCTGGGAATTAAGACCAGATCAATCGTCTATGATTTGTGAAGCTGTATCAAATGGTTCATGATATTAATAACTCCAAACCTCACCATAATACAACGTTAATACCGAATACAAAAGGTTCATTCATGGTATAGTGTGGAGTAATCAGTATCTGTTCTCTGTATGTGTAGTGGATACTGAAGATGGGATTTTCTTTTTCTTTATGGTAGGTGGATAGATAAGATGTGTCGAAGTTGGTGATGATGGGACGAGATATGTTTACAGAGGTATTTGGTAGGTGACTATATAGTAGAGAAGTTTTGTAGCAGGTAGAGGTGGTACTGATGTGAAGTGGGCTGTAGTTATTTGATTATCGTAGTGTACTTGTTATGTGATGGTGTGCTGCAGTGGGTAGTAATGATTGGCTAATATGCTTTTATTTTTATGTTAGTAAAGAAATTTTACCCCCATCCCCCAGTTCACATTTCTTCAATACTAATACACATCACCACTACTCACAATACTACACATCATCATTATCCCTCTTCACACATCTTTTACTACCCATTACACATCACCACTACCCACACTTACCACACCAACATTTCCCCAACACCTTCACTATCCACTACACATCACACACACACACACACACACACACACACACATATATATATATGCAAGTACTGATGCGAGTAAAAAGGAAAAGAAAATGCGTGGCGCAATGTACGGGCGAAATTGGAGGTGGTGGGGGCGAGCCAAGATAAGCACCCTGGCCACTTCCACCAGGGGGCGCCTCCCCTCCCCCTAGCCTGGGCTTAAAGGTGAGGAAAGCATGACGCGGCCCACACGCAACCAAATCACTTGACTCACACTGTTTTTCTTGGTTCCATTTTGCAACAAGACTAACATTTAGGTCTTCTCTCAATGATTTATGAATGTATTTTACTCGACGATGTTTACTATGTTATTATGTTGATTGTGTGTTGTGTGTATGTGATAATTTGATTAGTTGCTTCAGTGTTACAGTATTCCATTATGGTATGTGTTTCAGGTCATTTCGCAAAGACTCAGTAACTCGCTCTAATGATATTTCGAATTAAGAAAAGTTAACTGTTTGTTATGATATAATTCATATATATTTGTCTGAACTTTTCCAATCATGTCCCAACTCTGTCTACAAAAAAAGAAGAAAGTCTTAACTAAATATACAGGAAAAATGTAGATGGATATAGAGAAAAATAGGAATCACACAGATAGGAATAATAAATAGATGAATGAATATAGATAGATAGGCAAATGATAGATAAAAAAAATAAATAAACAGATAAATAAAGAGATAAGTCAAGAAATAGATAAATAAATAGATAAGTCGAGCGAGATATGAATATTAGATAGATAGATAAATAGATAAATAGATATATAAGTCGAGAGAGATATAAATAATTAGATAGATAGATAAATAGATATATAAATGAATAGATAAACAGATAGATGAGCAGGTGGGTAATACATATAAAAAAGGAAGAAAGCGTTGGCGAGGTGTGGGTGAATTTGCAAGGGACAATTCACGAGGCAGGAATAAAATCTCACAGTATAATTCTGTGTGTGTGTGTGTGTGTGTGTGAGTGTATATGTGTGTGCGTCTGTGTCCATGTGTGTGTGTGTTTGAGTGTATATGTTTGCGTGTCTATGTGTGTGTTTAAGTGTATATGCGTGTGCATCTGTGTGCATGTGTGTGTGTGTATTTGAGTGTATATGTGTGCGTGTTTGTGTCCATGTGTGTGTGTGTGTGTTTGAGTGTATATGTGTGCATGTCTGTGTGTGTGTTTGAGTGTATATGTGCGTGCGTCTGTGTGCATGAGTGTGTGTGTGTGTGTGTTTAAGTGTATATGTGTGCGTGTTTGTGTCCATGTGTGTGTGTGTGTGTGTGGTGACCTTTCTAGTGTAGTGGTTGGCCAGATTGCAGTCCTGAGGTGAATCTCGAGTATTATTTCTGCCCTCCCACCATTCACCAAATACCTCTCTCTCTCTCTCTCTCTCTCTCTCTCTCTCTCTCTCTCTCTCTGTATGTATGTATGTGTGTATACTCTCTCTCACACACTTTCTCTCTCTCTCTCACACATTAATTTAAACCCTCTCTCTCTCTCTCTCTCTCTCTCTCTCTCTCTCTCTCTCTCTCTCTCTCTCTCTCTCTCTCTCTCTCTCTCTCTCTCTCTCTCTCTCTCGTTCTCTATTTTTTCATCCACCCCTCGCACACTGTCCATCACCATCTATCTCCTTCTACTGCACTCCACCTCTCTCTCTCTCTCTCTCTCTCTCTCTCTCTCTCATATGCACTTTTCCCTGACCCATCTTTTTTTACTTTACAATCCACCTGTCCCTCATCCATCCACCTCTCCCACCAATATCCCTCATCTGTTTCGCAGCACATTTTTAATGAGTAAATAACCATCAGACAAGACATTAATTAATAAGACATTAATTATCCGTACAGGCGATCGGGGTAAAAAATATTAAAAACTTATATCCTTGTACTTTGTCATAATCGTACTTTCAACCAACAAATTTGACTCAATAACCATCACGAAATATAAATGTCTCAGTATTTTTGTTTTAATGTTTTAATTGAGACAAGTAAATATCATAATAGCCTTGCATGCTCTTCCTGGGACACCCTTTTTAACTACCCAGGAACGTGTAAGAAGACAGTGTAAGTTTCCTATCACCTTAAGGGGGTAATTCACTTTTGTTACATTGGAGAGCCTCGATACCTCCAAAGTATGCCAGGAAACAGGACCAGATGAACAAAAAATAATGGTGTTCTGTTACTTGGAATAGTGTGGAGGAATAGTTTGCTCCAGATTTATCACCACTACACTTCCCCATTAATTAAGATACTTTGCTAATATAACTGTGACAATGTGTGAGTAAACAAAAAAAACAGCCTTTTCCCTGTATCACACATGTACAGTTGGGGAACAAAGTATCTGGACACCGTTGACGGCTTCTGGTAACAATGTCAGTGATAAACACGTCAGGAATAGGCAAAATTTATTCATTACTACATTTTGATAACTGATATTGGGTGACGTCGACCAACCACAGACAATAAAATAAAAGTTATCCTTCATTGATGTGTTTACTTTTGGGGATGTTGCCAGAAGCCGCCAACAGTGTTCAGATATATTATTCCCCAACTGTACTTCGGAGAGACCACCAACATGCGATTACCCAACTCTTCCAACTCTTGCTAATTAATTGTTCAACTGTGACACTAATATGCGAAGGCCAATTATCTGCACATGGAGAGGCTTAATGAGGTTTATGCTGATGTAATTATCGAGTTGTCACACCAGAGTAAATTAACTTGATTAATGTATGTACTTACTTGCCTGTGATACACCACCTCCCTCATGTTTGTTGTCATCAGCAGAGGGTTACAATTAAAGTCAAAGAAATTACCCACCACAAAGCTATCCATTTGTACCTGTTATGTATTTGGCCTTCCTCAACACTCTCAGTCATTGTCAGCAGAGAGTTACAATTAAAGTCAAAGAAATTACCCACCACAAAGCTATCCATTTGTACCTGTTATATATTTGGCCTTCCTCAACACTCTCAGTCATTGTCAGCAGAGAGTTACAATATAAAGTAAGAGAAACTAACCACAATACAACTTTCCCTCTATACCGGTTAGTGGTTTGGCCTACCTTTATAACACTCAATATTTTTCCCTGCAGTGAGTGCTTGGGTGGATAATCTTTGTGTAGATAAATTGAAGTAATAGACGTTAACAGCCAATTCACGAGTGACTGACTGACTGACGAGACCCCGAGTACCTGGATTAGAAAACTGACTGTTATGTAAATTCCATGAGGAGTCAGAGTAAATAGTTATGCAGGCGTATTAAGGCAGGGGCAGTATATATTTGGTAGATTAGAGCACCTCGATTCCTCCTCCAAAGTATGTCAGGAAACTAGACCAGATATCCAAAAATAATGGTGTTCTGTTGCTCGGAATAGTTTGGAGGAAACAGTTGCCTCGCATTTTACCAACATTGAGAGTATATTCTTTGGTTGGTGAATTGGAAGGTCTCTGAGTCCTTCAAACTATGCCACGAAACTGATCCCCTATTAGTACTATTGAGGGCATCTATTTCCTGGCATAATTAGGAGAAATTTAATTGCTCCGGATTTACCAACACTGTACTATCAACCACCACCACCACCACTGCACCAGGCTAGTTATAATCGCCACTCCTGTCCGTGACGCCTCATTTGGGGATTTAGACCCTCGGTACTGACAGAGACAGACACCAGACTAAATGAGGAGGCAGAGAGAACCACAAAGCCACACTGAACTCTGCAGATTAACAAAGAGAAAACTTAACACCGGTGCTGTGTGGAGATAAACAAAGGGAAAAATTAAAGTGGTGTTAGTGGTAAACAGAGGGAATATTAAAATGGGTCTGGAGATAAAACAAAAGGAAAATTTTATTAAGTGGTTATAGAGAAAATCAAAGGGATTATTAAAGTGCTGCTGTTGGAGATAGATAAAGAGAAAATTATGTAGAATGTGGATATAAACAAAGGGAAAATTATATAGTGGTGTTAAAATAAAAAAAGGGAAGATTTAAATAAGGTGTGGAGTTAAGCAAAGGGAAAATTATATAGTGGTGTTGAAGATAAACATATTAAGGGAAGATTTAAATAGAGTGTGGAGTTAAGCAAAGGTAAAATTATGTAGTGGTGTTGGACAAAAAACAAAGGGAAAATTAAAGCTGTGTTGCGTGGAGATAAACAAAGGGAAAATTAAAGTCGTGCTAAAAAAAAAATATATATATATATATAAACAAAGGGAAATGTTAACCATGAAGGCTGGAGCTTAACGCAGGGAAAAGTTAGAGTTGCTTTTTGTCCGTCTGTTGTGTGTGTGTGTGTGTGTGTGTGTGGTTTTTTTTTTTTTTTTTTTTTTTTTTTTCACTGCATCTCTATTTTAATTTTGTCTTGGATCTATCTCTGTGCAGATAAGTTTTTCTCTCCTTGTCCATGTTTCTCTTTCTCAGTTTCCTTTATTCTCTCTGTGTCATTTTTTGTCTGTTAGCATACATGTGTTTCTATGTATTTATATTTCTCATTCTTTTCCCTTTATTTCTGTTTCCTCCAAGCATGAGGTATTTTGACACACACATATACACACACACATACACATACACATATATATACCGTACACATACACACACACACATATACCGTACACATACACACATACACACAATCACATATACCGTACACATACACAAGCTCTCTCTCTCTCTCTCCATAATTAATCTCACTAAAACTTTCACTTCCCTTTCTCTCTCTCTCTTTCTCTTGTCTCTTTCCCCTCCCTTCCCTTGTGTTCCTCCCCTATTCGTTATTTTCCTCTTCAAAGGTGATGTGTTCTCTCCTCTTTCCTTTCACTGTCTTGCACTTTTCTTTTCCTCTCATCTCTCTTCCTCTTTCATCTCATCATCACATCTCAGTACCTCTAATTTATCTGTCCTTTCTGTCTTCTCTCATTCTATCAGATTTATTTATTTATTATTATTATTATTATTTTTTTTTTTTTTTTTTTTTTTTTTTGCTGTCTCATTGTCGTCTAATTCTATCTCTTCTCACGTCAACTTCATTTTCCCTTTTCCCTTTCCTCTAATCCCTTTCCTTCTCCTCTTTTCTCCTCTCCAAATTTCACTCTTTCCGGCTTCTCTCATAATTATCCTCTCGTCCTTTCATCCCTTGTTCTTTCCTCTCTTCTCCTCTCCTGTTTACCCTTCTAATCTGTCCTTTCCCTTCCACTAATCTATCCCCATTTTTTTTCTGTTTCCTCTCCTTTCCTGTTATTCCTTCCAGTCTGTTCTATTCCTTCCGCTAATATCCTTTCTTTGTCCTTTCCTCTCCTCTCTTTCGTGTGTTTGTTTACGTTCTGACCTCCCCTTCCACATTTTAATCATTTATTTTCCACTCCTTCACACTGTCCTAATCTCCTCTCTCTATTCTTTCCTTTCTTCTCCTCTCTCCTTCGTGTGTAAAGCTGTTTACTTGCTGATTCCCCCTCTCTCATTTTAATAATTTCTTTTCCATTTCTTCACACTCCCCTATCTCCTTTCGTTAACCTTTCCTCTCCTGTCTGTCATATGTTTGTTTAGGCTTGGACTCCCCTTCCCTCATTTTGATATTTCATTTCCCATTTCCTTGTACTCACTCTCTCCCATTCCTTCTTTACAAACTGCTTCCCTCACACGTTTGCATATCTCTCACCAGAGTGCCGATTGAGCATGTCTATGGGAGTTAATGGGGTAATATACATATGGTATAATAGAACTCCTTGATTTCTCCAAAGTTTGACAGGAAACAGAACAAGATGAACAACAATAATGGTGACCTGTGGTTTGGAAGAGTTTGGAGGAATCAGTTGCTGCACATTTACCAACACTGTACTTCCCCCTTAACACACGCTTCTCAGTCAATATTGTTGGTTTTAATCTAGTATAGAAAGTCAAAATTATTTTCAAAAATCCACATTCACACACATAGAATCTGCTTACATTATAATATCATTCCATCATGGGGTAAATTTATTGCAGGCACTATGGATATGTTATTTATTTCTCTGTTTTAAATAAATTGTCTCTCAGATAGAATAACAAAGATAACAGACTCGCCACCTGCATATCAGGAGTGTATACAGCGTTGGAGTGCATGGGAGTTTGGGATTCTATTGGTTTTCTGTTCAAAGCTGACGGTATCTAAGCTCTGGGTAACGACAGGTACGGATTTAGTTTCTGATTATACAGGTGTGAACGGCAAGGCTTGACACGTTGATAACAATGTAGAAAAAATACATTACCGAAAAATACAATCACTGTAATGGGTAAGGGGGTAATTCACTTTTGTTATATAGAAGTGCCATGATTCCTCCAACGTATGCCAGGAAACAGGACCAGATGAAAAAAAAAAAAAAATAATGGTGTTCTGTTGCTTGGAATAGTTTGGAGGAATCAGTTGCTATAGATTTGCCAACACTGTACTTCCCCAATAAGATCATTTTGGAAAAGAAGTGTAAGGAGTTCTACAACGTGTGCCATGAAGCAGACTCCCTATGGAAAAGGTATGAGTGTTGTTTGTTATGTGATACAGTATATTCTAATCAGTAGTCTCCTAGCCCCTTGAAGATCGTCCCTATATCATTCTTTAGATTGAAAACTGTTTGGGTCGGGTCATGTTGAGAATATAATGATGCAGCTGAATATCACTTATTTGTCCTACTCTCAGTCTAGTTATTTTTCCTTTCAGTTCATTCCTCTCAAGTCATATTTTACTCTCTTTTTTTTTTTTTTTTTTACTTTCATCTCTCCTTTCTCCCTTCCTGTTTGCTTTTATACTCTCCTTTCTCTCTCAGTTACTTACATTTGAATTTCATTATTTCTTTTACTTTTTTCATTATCCTCATTTCCTTCTCGTTTTTCTTTGTGCTCCGCCTCATTTACATTTTCAGCTTTACATTACTCTTCTTTCCATTCTCACCTTCTTTATTTCTTTATCTTTCACGCTCCCATTATTCATCTTTAATATATATATATATATATATATATATATATATATATATATATATATATATATATATATATATATATATATTCCCCTCTTTTCAATTCACATTCCCCTTTTCTATATTTTAGTCTTTCACTTCCCTTCTTCACTTTTTTAATCTATTACTTCCCCTCTTCACTTTTTTAATCTTTCACTTCCCCTCTTTCCTTTCAATCCCGCCACCCCTTGTCCCTGACCTCCTCCCTGATTACCCCTGACAGGCGGATCTGACCCTAGTGCCGTCCCAACCCACTCAAGGGACCCCCACAAGGACCTCCACCATCAAACCAACCCACAGGTCACCCCTTATACTCCCTCCATTCCTCCCCATCTCACCCACCTACACCAGAGTCACAGTCTATATATAACCGCAACACACCCACCACATTTACATTAATACACACACACACACGAGCTCACACACACACACACACACACACACACACACACGAGCTCATACCCACACCACCTACACACACACACACGAGCTCGTTCCCACACACACACACACACACACACACACACACACACGAGCTCATACCCACACCACCTACACACACACACACGAGCTCGTTCCCACACACACACACACACACACACACACACGAGCTCATATCCACACCACGTACACATTCACAGTCACACACAAACCTACAGCACACATTCACACTCACATAATTATACAGTAAATATAATTCTAGGTACATCTACAGCACACAATCCACTTATACACTTCCCTACAGACTCATACATACACTCATTTAACCACTTACATTCAAACTCATACATACACTCACACCCACACCACTCATACATTAACAAACAGACTCATACATACACTCACACCCATACCACTTATACACATATACACACACTCACAGACTCATGCCTACATTACCCCTCATACACATACACACAGACAAATGGCAAAACTTACACCCACATCACTTACACACCATGCCCACACTTGCAATCATGTACTTACGCCCACACTCACGCATGTCCCTTCAGTTAATAAGTGAGGTAATATCTGTCTATGCTCATTGATGACCATACCACACCCACACCAAATTGGAACCACGCACATGCTTACCACACCTGTTTATATTCTTATTTTCCCACGCCCTCATCTCACAGTACTCGCATCTTATAAAACACACACACACACACACACACACACACACACACACACACACACATCTAGATGAGCCCAAATTCTTGACCAGATACGGTTGGAAGTAGAAAGTTTTATCCGAGTATCCATAGATTTATATTGTAGAGATATCTTTAACTTTTACTGATATACACATACAGTTATATGTGTGTATGAGTTAACATATTTATGCACGAGTATGAACAAAAGTTTAGATGGATACATGGACATTACTATTTATATATTGATGAAATATTATACGAGTTGATCAATAGACACATTTATGGGTTAATAATATATACATGGATTAAAACGATACCCATCTGTTCTTTCCCTCATTACATATTATATTACGTTTGAAGATCCAAGAGAACAGCAAGAGACACAATGATGGTCTCTGTACAATAGCCTTCAGAGCCAGTGTGATAGTGGTGTTGTCTGGGGGTCCCTCAGCTGTGTGTGTACTGTCACCAACACATGTTAGCCAATACTCCCTGCCAGTGTTATGGTTTGGTCTCCTGATGTAACCTTATATACTGGTGGGAGTTCTGTGACCACTTCCTGACACACACACACACACACACACACACACACACACACCTACCTGTCTGGTTGGTTGCTGGGGGGCGGCGAGACTTGTATGTGTGTGTGTGTGTGTGTTTGTGTGTGTGTGTGTGTGTGTTTGGAATCTGAAATGTGGTGCTTGCAGGGTTTGGGCTGGGCTGGGAGTGTTGTGATTGTTTAGAAAAGTACAGTTACACGCAAAAATGATGTCACCGTAGTCTGCATACTGCATATATACATGGTGAAAGAATACTTCCTCAGTCCATCTTTTTATCTGTGTATCTAAATATCTATTTTTATATCAGTAATATAATAAAAATAATATAGTCCTGATTTCTATTAGCATCATATCTTAGATTGATGGAGGTATATTATAAAGTTAAGCAAGTAACCTCATGGAAACTATATTAGGCCTATGGGAGATTTACTGATTACCATGCTTAATAATTTTGAATATTGAACCATTACAATATATATATGTACATATATACTGTATATCTATGATTTATTTATATTCATTATTTGTCCATTTACCCTCTCCTCAAAAGTTGTAAAACTAGTGACTCATACTCTCACCGTAAGCCATTTCTGTAAAGTGGTCTTGGTTGGCTTGGTTTTAGTTTCATGTAGCCGTGTCAGTTGTGTGTGTTTCCCTAAGTAAGTACAATATATTCATCTGGCTCACGTTCCCTCTCGCGAAAACAGTCTTGTTTGTCCCCGTCTGGCCCTGGGGTACATTCACAGGCACAAACACACGCATATATTTATGTGTACGCACACAGACACACTCATAGGAGTCTGTACACATACACACACACACACACACACACACACACACACACACACACACACACACACACACACACACACACACTCTCTCTCTCTCTCTCTCTCTCTCTCTCTCTCTCTCTCTCTCTCTCTCTCTCTCTCTCTCTCTCTCTCTCTCTCTCTCTCTCTCTCTCCTCTCTCTCTCTCTCTCTCTCTCTCTCTCTCTCTCTCTCTCTCACACACACACACACACACAATCGCATCTTCCTTTTCTTCTTATTTCCACATTCCTGCACCACACCTCTCACTCATCCTAGATAGTTCCTACGCACTTACTGTCGCTGCATAATCCCTCTTTATCTCTGCAGTCCTCGTTACGTTACCCCTGCTTGTGTGTGTGAGTGTTCCTCCCTTCGGTGTGTGTGTGTGTGTGTGTGTGTGACTCTCTCTCTCTCTCTCTCTCTCTCTCTCTCTCTCTCTCTCTCTCTCTCTCTCTCTCTCTCTCTCTCTCTCTCTCTCTCTCCATATAGTCCCTTGGAGAGCATAACACCGAGGATAGTTGAGGCGAAAAATAAAAGGAAAACTGTAAATTAAATGAATGGGCTAGATGTGTAATAAATATCTTTCACTGCGGCACATTGATACAACAACAACAACAACAACAATAGTGACTGCTCAGAAGGATGGGTATAGTTAAGGGGATGGTCTACTTTTGGTTCATCAGAGCGTCTTGATTCCTCCAAAATATGCTACATAACAAGACCAGATGAACGAAAATAATGGTGGCGTGTTGCTTGGAATAGTTTGGAGGAATCAGTTGCTCCAGATATACCAACACCGAACTTCCCCCTTAAGGAGAGATTCTTTTGTTGGCGAATTGAAGGTTTCTGATGTCACCAAACTGTGCCACAAAACAGATCTCCTATTAGTATCAATGAGGGTGTCTGTGTTCTGGTAGAGTTAGAAAGTATAAGTAGTCTTCCCAATTCACCGACAAGAGAATCTCTCCTTAAGGGGGTGCGGGAATAGGGGGACAGGCTTGGGGGGGGGTTAGGAGGGCCGGGGGGGTTTTGGGGGGTGCGGGAGTAGGGGGACAAGCTGGGGGGGAGGGGGTTAGGGAGGTGTGGGAATAGGGGACAGGCTTTCTACCCACCCCAAGCCTGTCCCCCTATTCCCGCACCCCCCCCCAAGCC
>JAWQEG010007903.1:0-5000 GCA_033782935.1 Petrolisthes cinctipes
CTGTGATTTTTTTCGGTAATTCTTGAGAACTGACTTTGTGAGTGACGAAAAAAAAAAATGAATTTCTAGAATAACATATTATATACATCGTCTGCCATTGTTGGTTTTTCTATATTGTATTAGTTTAGATGATCATAACAGTATAATTTTTCACCCAATATCAACTTACTGCCATATATTTCACTTCCCCACCGTAATGTATAAAATTACAACCAAAACTATCAACAATTTTCACACGGTCACCAAAACAACAGCAATCATCATCATCATCATCATTATTTTTTGCTTTAGTCACCACATGTAAACACACAATTTTCACATTATCATCGTATCTGCATAAAAAGTTTCATTTTTCCACGTTTTTGGCTTGACCACTTAAAGTTTATATTTCATTATGGTTAAGTCACCGTAAGCACACGTTTTCATTCTTTTCGACCATCATACTTGTAAAAATTAATGTTCTTCACTCGACCACTGCATTTATTATTTCAATAGAGTTAAGTCACCAAAAAAAAAAAAAAAAAAAAAAAAAAAAAAAATAATGTTGTTCTTCACTCGACATCACAACAACAACAACAACAACAACAAATACCGTCTAGTTTCCACATTACCATTGGCGTTACATCAAGCACCATATTGCAGTTGTTGCAGTTATTGTTGTTATTCTATTTCCAACAACACCATGCACCACAACTACCATCCATCTACACCACCACCGATACCACTACCACTACCGCCGTCACTACCACCACTACCAAAGCACCACCACACTTCACTGCTCTCATGTTATGATCTCTCACACTTCGACCTTGGAGGATGTGTTAGAAGGAATGAGGGGTGAGACTGAACGAGTGAGGGGAACTAAGAGGAAGTATAGAAAAAGAGGGAATGGGAGCGAGAAGAATGTGTGTGTGTGTGTGGGGGGGGGGGGGATAAGATGAGAAAAACAGAGGGAGAGAGAATGGTGTGGGAGAGAGCGAGTAGGGTGGGGGGGGGGGGTGAGAGTAGGATAGAGGAAGGAAGAATGGTGGGGGAGAAACAAGTGAGGGGGGAAGAAAATTGCGAAACGGAGTGAAAGAAAAAGTGCAGGAGGGGAAGGTGAGAAAGGGAGGGTTAGGCTACGTGTGGAGAGAGCAAAGTGAGTGAAGAAGGCGAAATGTAAATAATATCCCAGCAGAAAGACCTATACGTATACCGTTGTCAAGGGGAAGGAGTAACCGGGGAAACTTTAAAGACGATCTGGATGGAAAACTGAAGGAAAACTTGGAGGAGGAGCTGGAGGCAAAACTTGGAGGAGGAGCTGAAGGTAAAACTTGGAGGAGGAGCTGAAGGTAAAACTTGGAGGAGGAGCTGAAGGTAAAACTTGGAGGAGGAGCTGGAGGCAAAACTTGGAGGGGGACTTGAAGGAGGAGGACCTGGAGGGGAATTTGGAGGAGGAGGAGCTGGAAGGAAATTTGGAGGATGGCCTGGAGGAGGAGCTTAAGGAAAACGTTAAGGATTAGTTTGAGGGAAACCTGAATGAAAAACTGGAGACAAACCTGAAGGAGCACCTGGAAGGGAGGCTTGAGGAGTAACTTGAAATAAATGGATATACACTATATAGAGAAGCAGCCAGGGGGACACTTACTTAACCCACAAGGTCCACTTCAATTTAGTAAGTCCCTATGGTTTAGTGGGAAGTAAGTCCCTATATATGGTTTAGTGGACTGGGAAAAAAAAAGGTATGGGAGGAGAGGTAACCGGACTGAATAAAGGATCTACAAGAGCAGTCCTGTTCTGTACCGTCCCGATCTAAACTTAATTAAAAGAGGGACCAAGCGACACAATTGCTGGTAACTAGATAAAGGGGAGGAATCTGGAAAGGGATTGGACGAGTAATTGGAGAGGGACGAGGAGGGATTAAAGGAAGAAAACAGATATGAAAAGACTTATGGTATATACTTGTATGATATGTTATGCACTATTATTATTTGGAAGCTACAGGGAAACAGATGGGGAATGTGTGTATGTAAGGGACGGGGGTGGAAATAATATAGAGGATAAAGAGAGACAGAGAAGTAAAAAAAAGGCGACCCAAGAAAAATATATAAAATGAGCTCAGTATTCAGTAGATAAAGCAGAGTGTGTAATTGGGTAGAAAAGTACGAGTATAGACAGACAGACAGGTAGGTAGGTAGGTAGGGTAAGTAGGTGGTGAGTATAGGTAAGTAAAGGCTAGAGGTGTGAGTGGTCTAATGGCAGGAAATAGACTGAGGGAAGGAGTGAGGTAGGCAGGCAGGCATGGTCAGGGAGATAGGCAAAGAGAGGCTGAGAGGGGAAAAAATAAGCAACAACTGAGACGTGGAGATATTGGCAGAGGCAGGGAGGGAGGGAGGGAGGGAAGGGCAAAAAAAGAGATGCACACGTGAGAATTGTACAAGGTTATTATATAAAGTCATCTCAACTGGAAAGGGAAAAAAATAAATAATAAAAAAGTAAAAGCGGTAGTATACTGTCAAGCGATTTCCATGTTCGATTCGATGGGGTTATTAGGTTATAAATATTGAAAAGGAAATTAATTGTGGTACGAGTTCCTGTCACAATACCTGTAACTGGATAACCCATAACTCAATGACCATATAGTAATAAAAACATAGAGTAGTGATTAATTAAAGTGGGAAAACAAGCAAAAAGAGAGAGAGAGAGAGAGAGAGAGAGAGAGAGAGAGAGAGAGAGAGAGAGAGAGAGAGAGAGAGAGAGAGAGAGAGAGAGAGAGAGAGTTGAGACACAATCCACAAGAACCTGCCTCTAGTCAGTACAGTGGCCAGTTTTTGTCGGCTCGGGAAGGGCATTACAGTGAACTGCTGACACACAGATGCCAAACACTGCACTCCCTTCCCTATCCCACACACCCAACCTCCCTTACCTATCTCTCTCTCTCTCTCTCTCTCTCTCTCTCTCTCTCTCTCTCTCTCTCTCTCTCTCTCTCTCTCTAACAAGCAAACAACCAACCAAGCACACATACACAAATAATATCCCGCTTGAAATTATATAAAAATTTGCTTTAACATAATACAACTGTGTCGTTTTCTATATACAAATGCATGAAAATATAATGTAAATTCCCACATCCTGCTTATGTTGTTTGTGAAGCTACGTGTTTACAGGACAAGTTAACAACAGGACACTAAACCAGACTAGGAATCCCTTGCTCTGAGGACAGGGGTGTCATTCCACAGTAACACTCTCCTACCTTCTGACGTCAACGAAAGCCCTGTCATCATCCTTGTATAAAAGAGTAGGGTTTGGGCTGGCATGCACAGACAAACAGACCGATTGGAGAACATGAGGAATAGAATGAGTACAGTATATGCGGACAATAATTTCTTTCCACTCATGGGTGACTCATACAGATATCTCACCATTGTTTTCATGTACCCCCTATGATTCTATTGCTTTAATTTGTGTGTGAGTGTTTGCTGGAAGTTAAATTAAAAGATGCTTCTTAGTTAATAGATAAGAACAATATACAGCTCGTTAATAGAGGAAAGCAGTCAAATGGTTACTAAAGTCACCCCTATGTGGAAGGAAGCTTTTGTCCGTAATATTACAAGTACCTATATTTGCCCGAGTCACCCCACAACTACAACACACCCACAGACACACACACAGCACCGGTAACGAAGTGAAACAGGTGTAAAGACAGACTGAGTTGGGAAATGTCAAGGTACAGCCCAACCCTTCTGTGTCCACCTCTTTCACTCACTCACTCACTTTTGCACACTCACTCACTTTTGCACACTCCACACTCCATTTACATCCTTCCTCCTTCACTCACTTTTTCACCCCCATGCACCCCCCCCCTCTCTCTCTCTCTCTCTCTCTCTCTCTCTCTCTCTCTCTCTCTCTCTCATGATCCCAAGCAAACAGACATTATTATTATTATTATCATTATATATCTCCATCGTCACCATCACCTACTGTACACCCTTACCAAACCCTAAACAGAATACCATATGGGTCATGCCGATACAAACATATCAAACACAAACATAATATTCTTTCCGTCAACAAGAGTGGGTTTTATTCACCATATTATGAAACCTGACCCTTGAATCTATACAAAACAAACCCTGAGTGAACTTAATATTAGCAAAATAATGGTGTTCAGTTGCTTGGAATAGTTTGGAGGAATCGATTGCTCCAGATTTACCAACACTGTACATACTTCCACCTTATTAAGGACCCTGTGATGTAGTAAGAAAATTGGAGGTTAGAGAGTCCTTCATATATTGCCACGAAACATCAGCTAAATAGAAAGAGCTTGTTTCGTGGTATTGTCAGGAGGAATCAGAAGCCTCCAATTTTCATACACGATCACAGGCAGGGTCTTTAAAATATCCTCCTTATACTCCTACATTCATCCTTGCTCTTATTAGCTACTTTTGAGTGTAACAATAAATGCTTTTGACCTTAAAGTATCCTCGTCTTTCGACCTGTATTCAGCTTTGCTCTCGTTAGATTCGTTCGTGTCTATAACAGTTTATTTCCTTAATGGAGTTACTATGGTGTGTGTGAAATGGAGAGTGACTGATTAAGGTGGCAATTCTTTTTTTTTTTTTTTTACATTGGAGTGCCTTGATTCCTCCAAAGTATGCCAGGAAACAGGATCAGATGAACAAAAATAATGGTGTTCTGTTGCTTGAAATAGTTTTGAGGATTCAGTTACTCCAGATTTACCAACACAAAACTTCCCCCTTAAGTTGTACCATGAAACACAGCAACATACCTCAGTTTACACCTAGATATACTGTTTTGTAGCATGATTTTGACAGGGGAGCGTATGTTCTTGACAAGGGAGTGTGTACGTTCTTGACAGGGTGTGTGTACGTTCTTGACAGGGTGTGTACGTTCTTGACAGGGGAGGGTGTGATTTTGACAGGGGTGTACGTTCTTGACAGGGTGTGTGTACGTTCTTGACAGGGTGTGTGTACGTTCTTGACAGGGTGTGTGTACGTTCT
>JAWQEG010007903.1:10000-15248 GCA_033782935.1 Petrolisthes cinctipes
AAACACAGTGTCGTCATTTTACATGTCCAATAATTATCACTTACACATACAACGAAACACGATGGATTTCAAGATTACATACATACATATATACACAATCTGAGGTTGAGTGGTTATTCTTTTACAATATGTTTTCATTAATATTCTGACCATGTTGGTGACTGTAACTGAAGTGGACAGGTTAATTATTGACCATGTGTTTTCACTAATATTCTGACCAGTACAACACTAACGAACAGCAACCTGCAGATCGCGTCCATTTAATTACCAATAAGTTTTGTCACTTCAGTACTTTTTCACTCAGACACATCACTAAGGATTCGCACGAGCTAGGCCAATGGGGTTCTGCTGGCCTTGGTTTTTGCTTGGTACTGTGCGTGACGTCAAGCAACTCGGGACTCAGACGTTACTCGTTGTGTGTGTAAAATAATCTCCAGTGTTTTTATCATTGGGTTGAAAGGTAACTCCTATTGTTTTTATATTCATTCAGCTTAAAAGTATCGACAATACAACTGAATATTACATGAAAAAGAAACAATTTTACGGATGTACACACACACACACACACACACACACACACACACACACACACACACACACAGAAAACGAACAATAGAGGTCATATAGGAAAACAAATGATATTCCTCCAAACACTTCTACAAAACAGATCCATTATTATTGTATACCGAGTCTGTTTACACACACACACACACACACACACACACACACACACACACACACACACGTATATATTCTCTCTCTCTCTCTCTCTCTCTCTCTCTCATATAAGGTAGTAAATGGTAAAAAATAGAATAAAACCCATCCTTACATATCATGGTTGAAGACAACACCATTATTGCAGAATGGGGGAAAAAAAATGAACACACACACACGTAAAAACACTGTATAAAAGAAAAATCAAATGAGGAAATAGTTTATTTATGGGTCACTACTTTGTACATCCTTGAGTGAGTCAGCGGCTTGAGTGTTAGTGAAAAAAACCTGGAGGCTACTTATTTCTTCAACCTCTGCCAGTACTGTATATATGTATAACTTATTTGGTTTCGTCTGTTCCTTGGTATAGTTTGGTGGAGTGAGTAGAACACATGCAGGTCCCATTAAGATGTTGTCAAACTGGGTACTACGGATTCCTTCAAAATATGCTTAGAAAAACAAATGATATATCGTAAGTCATCAGGGTCATGGGGTTTGTTTAATTAATGTGGGTCTGTTTGGAGAAATATTAGTAGCCACCAATTCACCAGCAATATATTACCTTTAATAATAAGTCACACTAATTATTTACATCATGCCCTTTTAAATAGTGTACGTCGGACTGTAAAGGTTTCCACTGCAGGGGCACATGTGTGTATATGTGTATTTACCTCAGTCATATTTGAAGAGTGAAGAGATCTGGTTTTGCTGTAAGGGAACTAACTGCATGGTGCTCTCTCTCTCAACATGTACAAAATAAACATCTCACTATAGTTATAAATATATCCTAGCACACACACACACACACACACATGTCTACTCTCCAAACTCCATACATAATACAGGAGGTCAGTCGAGTCTAATTAGGTCCTACTGGGATTTTGTATAGTTCATTTTAGACAGGCTCTAAAGGTTATATTATCCCTCTTCCTGTTTCTCTTCCTTATCCTCAACATTCCCTTCTCCACTTTCCTCTTTCCTCCTCCTCCTAATTCCCTTTTCCTCTTATTGTTTCCCTTTTCTTACTCCTGCTTCTCTTCCCCCTTTTCTCCTGTTTCCCATCCTGCTCCCCTTATTTCCCCTTTTCTCTTTATATCCCCATCTTTTTTCTCTTTTCCATCCATTTCCTCCTCCTCTTCCCCCTTTTCTCCTCTATTCTTTCCCTATTTCCCCATCATTTTCTCTTTTCCATCCTCTTCCTCTTCTTCTCCACCTCCTTGCCCATCCCTCTCCACTACAACAACACCTACAGTAAATCTTTTCCCACCCA
Organism: Petrolisthes cinctipes; assembly: GCA_033782935.1. Taxonomy (NCBI): domain Eukaryota; kingdom Metazoa; phylum Arthropoda; class Malacostraca; order Decapoda; family Porcellanidae; genus Petrolisthes; species Petrolisthes cinctipes. The sequence goes on from JAWQEG010007903.1 coordinate 11,985, forward strand.
ACAAACAACACGTCAGGTTTACCATAATATACGTCAACAACCGACGGACCACCCTCCACACCAACCAACACAACATTTTATCTCAGCTACACTCACCTCCTCCTCTTCCTGTCCACCACATTATATCCCAACTACACTCACCTCCTTATCTTCCTGTCCACCACATTATATCCCAACTACACTCACCTCCCTATCTTCCTGTCCACCACATTATATCCCAACTAAACACACCTCCTTTTCCTTGTGATTGTCTAAAACTTTATATCTTAATTACACTCACCTCCCTCTCTTCCTGTCCACCACATTATATCCCAACTAAACTTAAGTCCTTTTCCTTGTGACTGTCTACAACTTTATGTCTTAATTTCACTCACCCTCCTTACGACTGTTCACCTCATTTTATTTCAGCTACACTCACTTCCTTCTCTTCCTGTCCACCACATTTTATCTCAGTTACTCATCTCCATCTCTTCCTTTCCACCACATTATATATTCCAGCTCCACTCACCTCTCTCTCATCCTCGCGACTGTCCTCCTTCTCTTTGAGTTTGGGGGCTCCACTCACCAACTTGCCGACGCTCTGAGGGGACAGGTTAGTGGGGTCCTCGTCCACCTGACTGTCGGGGGTGTCATCGATGAACTGCAGCGACCGACGGTAGGTTCTCGAACGCTTAAACTCGAGTCGCTTGATGCTGGCTCGTTTCTCCAAAAGATCATGGTTACCCCTAAAGTGAGTATGTTCGAATGCGTTTTCTCTGGTCTTCTTTTCTGTTGCGTTTTCTTCTTCATCGTCGTCATCGGGGGTTGTATTTAGGGGATGCTTCTCCATCCCGTGGTCGAAAGTCTGGTATACGAATTTCACATGTTTCTCTCGCTTAATTTGATTCAATTTGGGGTGGTCATGACTTATGAGTTTTTCCTTTAATTCCTGCAGAGGCAAGAGACACTCGCTGGCACTCTCCTTCTCAGACATGACGAAATAACACCAAGGAAGAATAAGGTACACAAGAACGATATTAGGTGAGTAAGAAAGATACTACACCATAAACTTATACAAACGAATATATTTCCAGCCACTTCACATACGATATTTTTTTCTTCCCCCCGAATTCATGCACCGAACACTACTGTCAACTCAAGTGTTTAAATCTGTATAATGTAACTGAAACAAACGAAGAACATAACCGTAAGTAACATAACTTTGAAATCATGCAAAATGAAAACAGTCTAATTCTCTAACACTCGAAACAATACAATACAATCAGGATCTGAAACACTGTAATATTCATGCATATAGATATAACATAGATAACGAAGTAATCATATTAATATATACAGAATAATCATCAATGGAAGTATACAATCTGATGAAAATAGGAAAAACAATCTCTTTACTATTACTACTACTACTACAGATACTACTATTACTACTACCACTATAATAATAATAATAATAATAATAATAATAAAAATAATAATAATAAAGTTGTTGGCTACAAGATGGGATAAGGCTGACCTTTTCCGGAAACAGAATTTACATAACATTGGATCCCTTACTGCCACGTCACAAAAGAGCATTATTTACACACACACACACACACACACACTTCCTATATACCAAGGTGGGGTTGGCGTATCACATTCAAAACTTGTAACTTCTCTCTCACTCAACAAATCCCACCCCGTTTCTGACAAACACCAATCTTAGTATTTGTACAGTGTTATAACTCAGAGGTGGTCTTATGTTTTTACCCACAGTCTTCTATATGTGTTTTATTTATTTCTGGTTATTCCTTATGGTGTTATTTAGGTGTAGGAGGAAGGAAGGAAGGGAGTGAGAATCCGAGGAAGAGGAAGGAAGGGGCGAATGGATACGGTACCTCCCTCTCCCTCTCTCCGTCTCTCTCATTTCCCTGTTGCTGCAGTCGATAGTCATCTCTTTTATCATCATCCTCATAACACAAACACAGAGGGTGAGGGGACACACAAATATAGTTATATGTGTGTGTGTGTCTGTCTAGAATCCTTTCTCTTCTGCTAATGTTATGTTAATACAATCATATGTTATTTATTACAGCCTCACCAACTTATTATGGATAGCAAGGCAATTGTGGGATGTGTACGGAAATCAATCAATATATCAATAAATCAATCAAACACAACCTCTCTCTCTCTCTCTCTCTCTCTCTCTCTCTCTCTCTCTCTCTCTCTCTCTCTCTCTCTCAAAAATAGATTCTTACAGCCCCATCCTCCCTACCAGCATATTTACCTACCTAAACTACTTACCATAATCATTACCCTGCCCACCATCCCACCTACCAACCTACCTACCTACCTACGCACACACTTACCTACCAACTTGCGTACCTACCAACATATAAACACCAACTTACCACCTCTCCCACCTACCTATCACCCCTCAGTCCTATCTTCCTCCTGTAACTTACCTACCTACCTACATACCAACACACCCACCCACCCACGTACCAACACATCCTCCTTGCTACCTCCACCTATCAAAACACACACACCTACCTCCCTTCCTACCTCCCTACCTACTTGCCTCTTCTATTTCTTTCCTTTCCCTCCCTCCTATTATTTTCCAACACTCCTTCCCTCCCCTCCCCTTCTCCATCCAATGTTTTTTCTCCCTCATGCCCTGCTATATTTTCTCTTCCCTAATGCCGCCACCCTTCTCCCTCTCTTTTTCCCTATATACTTCTGTCCCTCCTTGCTCACCTCCTCCTCCTTTTTTTTTTTTTTTATCCAGGTGCATTTTCAATCCTCTCTCCCTTTCTACTTTCCTTTTTATCTGTATTACTGCATCCACTGCCCATGTCTCTCCTTTCTTCTCCCTCTCCTCACCTGTCTCTTTCCCTATCATCATTTCTCTCTCTCTCCACATTTTTCTGCCTCTTCCCTTACCTCCCACACATCACCTTTCTCTCACTCCTATTTCATTCCTCTCACCCACAACCTCCCATCATACTTCCATCACCTCACCACCTCTCACCTCTTTCAACTCCTACCTGCTTTCCCCTATGGCTCTCTCTCACTCCCTCTTCTCTCTCTCTCTCTCTCTGTCTCTCTCTCTCTCCCACCCTGACTGCCTGCCTGCCTGCCTGCCTGCCTGCTGCCGCCTCCACCACCACTACCACCAGCGCCGGATCAATACCTGGACTAGCACAGATTACGAACGCACACATTTTGCCGGCTAGACCTCCTGTAAACGTTTCCTCGCGAAAACGTTTGCTCTGGTAAATT
>JAWQEG010007904.1:0-14229 GCA_033782935.1 Petrolisthes cinctipes
TTGTATGATTATATTTTGATATGATACTGATTTATTTACACGATGGAAGGGAAGTGTCGGTGGTTAGGTTAGATTAGGTTAGGTTAGGTTAGGTTAGGTTAGGTTAGGTTAGGTTAGGTTATATGATTGTGGCTGTACTTAAATAAAAGATATAGTTATTACTTACCATATCCACCATGACCACCATGACCATGATCGTCGTGACCATAGCCACCACCGTGTCCACCACCATGGCCATATCCTCCACCATGTCCATGACCACCATCACCATACCCACCACCATGGCCCTTGCCGTGTCCATGCCCACCGTGGCCATGGCCCCCACCGTATCCATGATCATCATGACCATAACCACCACCATGGCCATGATCATCGTGGCCATAACCACCACCATGGCCCTTATCATGGCCATAACCACCACCATGGCCCTTATGGTCATCATGGCCATAGTGTTCTTTATGTCCTCCCTTCTTACCATGGGAACTCTTGTGGCCATAGTGGCCCTTCTCACCATAGTGACCCTTGTGGCCCTTGTGGTCGTCATGGTACTTGCCCTTCTCATGGTGGCCCTTCTTGCCGTGTTGGTCGTGGTGGTGACCACCCTGGGGGGGAGGGGGGGGAGAGGGAGTTTGAATATGTGGGTGGGAAGGAAGAAAGAACAAGAAATTGGGAAATAAAAGTAGAGATGAATAGAAAGAATGAAAAGAGGAGAGAAAGAATATAAAATGGGGAGAAAGAAGGAGAAAAGATGAGATGAGGAGAAAGAATGAGAGACGGGAAGAAAAAAATGGAAAAATGGGGAATGAAAGGAGAAACAGATACATTAGAACTGAAATGAGAATACAGAAAGAAAAATAAATAACATAGGCAGACAAAATACAACTAGCTAAGTGTCACTCATTCGTAACTTCCAAATACTTCGTGTTGCAAAGAATGGCGTTTTTAATGTTACTCTTTGCCTACTCAAGTGTCCAGCAACTTCTTTTTTTACACTCAAACTTGGGTCATTGAGAGAATACTGTCATGGTAACCTGAATACAATTTTAAACGTGTCAATAATAATGAGGTACAACATTAATTACCCTTGTCATAATTATACTGGGTCAGAACACAATCACGATCGTATTAGTACAGCATAGAGTGTCATATTATAGAGACGTATGACATAAGGAATGATTGATTGATTGATTGATTGATTGATATGTTGGTCAAGAGGTACTAAAGTGATTGATTCATTATGAGGAACAGTACAGTATGTGGTTTGAAATACAATATGTGTTTGGAAATAAAGCATGTGGTTAGAATTATGGTGTGTGGTTAGAAATACAGTATGAGTTTGGAAATAAAGCATGTAGTTAAGAATACAATATGTGTTTGGAAATAAAGCATGTAGTTAAGAATACAGTATGAGTTTGGAAATACAGTATGTGGTTAAAAATTCAGTATGTGGTTTGTTTGTGGTACAGTGTGTGTGTTTGGAAATACACATATATGGTTGGAATTTCATCACCACCACCACCATGCTTTACCGGGGAACACTCAATTGTAACTAGTTTTAAGGGGGTGTGGGAGTAGGGGACAGGCATGAGGGGGTACTGGGGGGGTGTGGGAATAAGGGGACAGGCTTGGGGTGGGTAGAAAGCCTGTCCCCTTTTCCCGCACCCCCCTAACCCCCCCCCAAGCCTGTCCCCCTACTCCCGCAACCCCCAAACCCCCCCCCCCCCCCGACCCCCCCAAGCCTGTCCCCCTATTCCCTCATCCCCCTTAAAGACCCTGTGATCGTGCATGAAAATTGGAGACTTCTGATTCCACCTGACCATGCCACGAAACAAGCCCCATCCATAGAGGTGGTTATTTATTCGTGGCAATATTTGAAGGACTTTTTATTTATCTCCAAATTTCTGACTACATCACAGGGTCAATGAATTTTTTAACTAAAGCGGACCGAGACAAATACACGTACAACACCACCATGCAGAATAAACAACAGGAAAGTTAAATTATCTAAGGTAAACAGAGGTAAAAGAGGTTCATTGACACACATACCACCTCACCTCACCTCACCTCATCTGCCAGGCGTCTATTCTTGCCCTTCCTTGCCTCTCTCTCTCCCTCTCTCTCACTCTCTCTCTTTCTCTATCTCTTTCTTCATGCAACACGTTTTCCCCTTGCTTGCTTCCCATCTTGTACCCTTCCTTATGTTGGCTCGTGTTTGTTGTGAGGGTTTGAGGGGAAATTCGTGTCTGGCGTCTGCTGGTTTTCCTCTATGTCAATTATATTTTCATTTTACATTTATTTGTTTCTATTTTTTTTTTTTTTTTTAGGGGGGGAGTAGTTCTATTATCTTTTCTGAGGCGTGTTGAATGGGTATTACGTGTAGGCTAGTTTGTTTTTTCTTTTCCTTTCGTTCCTTTGGTGTTTTTAGTGGTTTATCTGAAGGAGGTAATGTCTGGATACTGACAAAGCTTACTGTAAAGGGGGAAGTTTCGTGTTGGTAAATCTGGAGTAACTGAATCCTCCAAACTATTCCAAGCAACAACAGAACACCATTATTTTTGCTCTTCTGGTCCTATTTCCTAGCATAGTTTGGGGGAATCAAGACACTCCAATGTAGCACTAAAGAATTACCACCTTAAGGACCCTGTGATCAGGCACGAAAATAGGAGAGTTTTGATTCCAGCTGACAGTGCTACGAAACAAGCTGCTCTAATATAGGTGGTGTTTTGTGGCAATGTTTAAAGGGCCCCATTAACCTCCAATTATTTTGCTGCATCACCGTGCCCTTAATTAATGTTCTAAAAAGAAGTACAGTCGGCGGCAAAAGTTCCTGTCGCCTCACTTGCTTCACCGAGCCACGCGATGTTCATAGACTCGAGATTATTAAGTTTAAGTGTAGAAAACGTGTGTATTTCTCGAGTCCATGAAAACTGCGTGTCTCGGTGAAACAAGTGAGGTGGTGATAGGACTTCTGCCGCCGACTGTATACTTGGTTAACTTTGCCTGAGTGTGGCTATTCATTCCCTTCATAAAAAAAGTCTTGAGAACTCGCCATTCACAGTTTTTTTTTTTTTTTTTTTTATGTGTGTTCATGGTTGTTGTCTAGTGCTTAAAGGGGGTAGTACAGTGTTGGTAAATCTGGAGTACCTGCTTGCTTCCTCCAAACTATTCCAAGCATCAGGACACCATTATTTCTCTTAATCTTCTGGTCCCGTTTTCCTGACATACTTTGGAGTAATCAATTTAGTCCAGTATATGAAAAGTGTACTATCCCCTTAAGATAGTAGGTTGAACATTGGAACTTATTACAACACGTGTATAGTATTGTATATACACATAATTATCAATAAAACGTAGAGGTTCTGTCTGTTCTTTCTTCAGTCCCCTTCTTTGATATTTTTTTATTTTTTCTCTCTCGTGTTTATATCTGCGTTCTTGTGTATCTCAGTTTTCTTCTTTTGATTCGTTCTCTATTCCGTCCACTTTGGTTTTCTCCTTCTCCTCTTTCTCCTCCTTCTTCCTTTTCTTCTCCTTCTTGTCCTTTTTCTTCTTTTTCTTCTCCTTCTTGTCCTTATCTTTCTTTTTCTTCTTGTCTTTTGTTTTCTTATCCTTCTTTAGTTTCTTTTTCTTTATCTTCAGGGGTTTTATCTTAAGTCTTCCACCCTTCACTTTTCCTCTGTACATTCTTCTTTGTTTATCGTTCCCATTGTCGTTTCTTCCCGATTTCCTCTTATTACTCTTCGCCTTTCCCTCTTCTCTACTCCGTCTCTTGGTGCCGTCGTCGTCGTTGTTGTTGTCGTCTGCTGTGTGTCTGTCTGTTGTTGTTATTGCTCCTTTTCGTTGTACTTCCGCCGCCACCACCGCCGCTGCCTCTGTTGTTGTCACACTAGTTTTACGGTCCCTCCCACGACGAGCCTCTGATGCAATAGAAGAAGCCTGATCAGTTCCCCTTTTGCTGAATTTTTGTGCTAGCTTTACAGGACTCATGTTCTTTCTTTCCCACCTTTTCACACTCGTCGCTTTCTCTGGGCTCCTCCTCCTCCTCCTCCTCCTCCTTTTTTTCCCTCTCTTCTCATCCCCACTCTCTTTCTTTGGACTCCTGACCTTAGCACTTCTTTTCTCCCTCATTTCATTCACCGACATAATAGTTTCGTCTTTCCCCTTCGCTTTGGGGACAAAATTGATGTTTTTATTCGCCCTTTCCTTTTCTTTTAGTGAATGATGTTTTGCGTGGTCTCCCTGTCTGCCTCCTTCCTCCCCTTCCTTCTCCTTTGTCAATTCTCTTCTCCTTCGTTCCTCTCTTGTCACGTCTGTTTTCCTCCTCCCTGACATCTTTCTTCTGTATGTTTTGCTCTCCCTGGTGGTACGAGTCTTCCCCTTCGCTTCCCTCTTTCCCTCCTCCTGTCTCAGTCGGGCACTATTTCCTTCTTTACCTCTAACTATATCTCTTTGTATCACTCTCTTCCCCTTCTTCACTTCTACGGTTCTTTTGCCTTCTCCTCTTCCCTGCTTTTTCTTTTCGTCCCTCTGTTTCCTCTCCTGTATTGTTCTTGTTGTTGTTGTTGTTGTTGTCAGATTGCGTGTCTTCCTCTTACCTCTGATCTCGTTATTCGTCCTTCCTATTCCCTCGTTTTCCATTCGTTCTTCCCGCCCCTTTAATTCACTCTCCTTTCGATTTTTATCTTTCTTTTTTCTCGCCACTTCATCTCTACTTTTGTCGTCTGTTTTAATCTTATCTCTCTCTTGCCGTCTCTCCTTTTTATTGTCCCGCTTCATATCCTCCTTCCGTTCTATTTCATCCCTTCTTTTCTTGTCGCCTCTCTTCTTCTCACTTTCTACGCGTTGCAGCCTTTTCCCTTTATTTTCCTCTATGTTTCTTTGCCTTCCCGTCCTTTTCCCTCTTCTATTTACAGTAGTTGGTCTCCGCATTGCCTTGTTTACACCATCTTTTCTTCTCATTCCGTGGACATTTTCCTTCTGTTTCTCCTTGTTACCTCTTCTGCCAGCACTGTCCTTCCGTATGACCTTCTTCCCTCGTTTGTTTACATTTCCCCTCTGCTGCTGCTGGTGCTGGTGGTGCTGGTGGTGGTGGTGGGGGTCGTGGTGAGGGTCGTGGGTGCGTCCAGAAACCCCTTGGCAGTCTCCTCCACCCGACCTCTCACACTTCCTTCCATTAATCTTCCCTGACCCCTTTGGTGTCGCACGCAGAAAACTTGGAGTGGATGATGTTTTCGTCGACTTCTTTCCACCTCCAGAATGAGAGACCCTTACTTCGATCCTACGGTTTCTTCGCCTAATTGGTTCTTCCGTAGCCCTGGTCTTGCGCCTTGAGGGCCCTTCTGTGGTTGGTAAGGATCCAGTAACCATTCTCTCTGTCTCCTGCAGCAGTGGTGGTTCTGACGTGGTGGTCTTGGTGGCTACTGTAGTCGTTCTTATGGTCGATGAGGCAAACCTGGTCGTCTTTTTGGTAAACACAATTTTTATCCTCCCTTGCTGGGGTCCTTTCATAATCCTCCTTGCTGTCCTTTCCACCGACCTGACAGATTTCACTCCACTTCCAGGCGTGGTTGTTGAAGATACGGTTGTTCTCTTCTTTCTCTCTGTTGGTGCAGGTGGCCGTCTTCCCCGTGTTGCAGCAGGACCCTTGGAACTTTTATTCTTTATCCTCTGTGACGGTGCTATCGAGGTTCTTGGTGCGGATTTGGTGGGCGATGTTGTTGTTGTGGCTCCTCCGCCCGAAGACTTAGGTGGAAATTTTGCTCCCCTCAGATTTGACTGGTTACCTGAGGATGGGTTTGTGTGGCCAGTCCTTCTGTGTTTATACGAGGACTTTATTTTATTTCCGCCTGGTGTTTCTAAAGTTACCTTCCTTTTGTCACTTGGTTTTTCTTTACGATCTCTTTTTGGTTTTGTTGTTCTTCTTCTTTTTCTATTTGCCGGTGGTTTCTCTGAGCTTGCCTTTCTCTTTCTCATCCTTTTTTTGTCTGTTTTTTCCGAAGTTACATTTCTCTTGTCTGTAGATTTCTCTTTATTATCTTTTCTTTTTCTATTTCTAATTACTGGTGGTTTCTCTGAGCTTGTCTTTCTCTTTCTCATCTTTCTCTTGCCTGTTTTTTCCGAAGATACATTCCTCTTGTTTGTTGCTTTCTCTTTATTATCTCTTGTCGTTGTTGTTGTCGTTCTTCTTCTTCTTCTCCTTGTTGTTGGATTCTCTGCCCTCGTCATTCTCTTCCTCAAAGCTGAATCCTGGGGAGTATTTAGTTTCCTCCTTGTCTTCTTCTGACCTGATGATAGTTGAACAGCACGTCTCAACCTTTTCACGTGTGAGGTAATCTTCTTTCTTGGTCTGTCCGAACTCCTACCAATACCAATTCTCTCTTTCTCTGACGATTTGGGATACCGGTATTTATTTCTTACTTTTTCTGAATCATGGGTGAGTTTTCTATTCCTCTTTTTTTTCCCCGGAGTCACGTTAGTCTCTCTCGCTGCTACTAGATTTTTGTTCACCTTCTTGGTTTGTCTGGTCGTGGCTTCAGCAGATCTCTTCTCTCTTTTTTGCTCCGACGACGATTTTGCAGCCTTATTATTCCTCATTTGTCTGCGGGAAGGTGCTCTAGGGACCCTCCTCTCCATTCGTCGTCTGTCTGGAGTTTCAGCGTTGACTGTGTTTCTCTTGCCTTTTGTGTCTGGTCTCTTCTTTGTTCGTGTGTTTGAGGATTTAGGGGCCTTATTAAATTTTGTTTGTTTGTTTGAGGATTTAGGGGCCTTATTAAATTTGGTTTGTGTGTTTGAGGATTTAGGGACCTTATTTGTTCGTGTGTTTGGGGATATAGGGACCTTATTTGTTCGTGTGTTTGGGGATCTAGGGACCTTATTTGTTCGTGTGTTTGAGGATCTAGGGACCTTATTTGTTCGTGTGTTTGGGGATGTAGGGACCTCATTTGTTCTTGTGTTTGGGGATCTAGGGACCTTATTAATTTTTGTTCGTGTGTTTGGGGATCTAGGGGCCTTATTAACTTTTGTTCGTGTGTTTGGGGATCTAGGGACCTTATTAAATTTTGTTCGTGTGTTTGGGGATCTAGGGACCTCATTTGTTCTTGTGTTTGGGGATCTAGGGACCTTATTTCTTTGTCTGACTGAGGACCCGATGCCTTTCCTCTTCTCCGTTTGTTTCTCTGAGGATCTAGCGACCTTCTTCTTTTGGGTTTGTTTAGTTAAGGAACCAACAGAGTCTTCTTTTATCCTGTCTGAGATATCAAGGTTCATCTCGTGTGTTTGTGTGGCTGAGTGTCCAAGCCCATTTTTCTTCTTTGCTGATTGCCCCCCTTTATATTTTTCCTTCTGTGTTTTGTTCATCCTCTTCACTTTGCTTCTATTCCCTTTCTTCTGTCTCTCTTGCTCCTTTTTCTCTGCTTTATTTCCTGTGATTAATCTCTTCACTTTGCTTCTATTCCCTTTTTTCTGTTTTCCTTGCTCCTTTTTCTCTGTTTTATTTCCTGTGATTATCCTCTTCACTTTGCCTCTTTGCCCTTTCTTCTGTTTTCCTTGCTCCTTTTTCTCTGCCTTTTTTCCTGTGTTTATCCTCTTCACTTTGCCTCTTTCACCTTTCTTCTGTCTCCTTTGCTCCCTTTTCTCTGCCTTTTTTCCTGTGTTTATCCTCTTCACTTTGCCTCTTTCACCTTTCTTCTGTCTCTCTTGCTCCTTTTTCTCTGCCTTTTTTCCTGTGATTATCCTCTTCACCTTTTCCCCTCGTTTCCCTTTTCCACCATCCAACAGTATCTCCTTCTCCTTCCCCTCAAAAATAGACCCTTCTCTTTTGTCTGTAATCCTATTGTCCCTCGGTAGAAGATTGATCCAATTAGTCTGTTTATGGCTTGGCTTTCCTTCAGAGACGACCTCCATGCTTTTCCCCCTCACACTGCCACCAGAATAATAACCCTTAGCTTTTTTGGTCTTCCTCTCTGTCTTGTGGTGGTTTTTCATTCTCCTTTTCCTTTTGACGCCTTCCTTTTTTCTTCTTCTTCTTCCTCCTCCTCCTTCTCCTTCCTTGGTCACCTCTTCTCCTGCTTTCTGATTCTTGTTGTTGATGTCCTTCTTCTTGCTTTTTATTACATTCGCTTTTTTGTCTTTTTCCTTGTTCCTCTTGACACCTTTCATAATCATTGTTCTATTTTTTACTTTCTCTTTTTCCTTCACTTCCTTATTCCTTTTCATTCTTCTCTGATTAATTCTTCCACCTTCGATTTTCTCTTGTCCTTTCTCTTCCTTCTTCCTTTTAACACTTCTCTTAATTATTTTTCCATCTCTGACTCTTTCTTGTCCTTTATCTTTCTTCTTCCTTTTAACACTTTTCTTTAATATTTTTCCACCTCCTTCATCCTCTGTTTCCTTCTCTTCCTTCTTCCTTTTAATCCCTCTCTTATTCCTCCTTCCACCTCCTTCATCCTCTTCTCCCTTCTCTTCCTTCTTCCTATTAACACCTCTCTTATTCCTCCTTCCACCTCCTTCATCCTCTTTTTCCTTCTCTTCCTTCTTCCTTTTAACACCATTTATATTACTTCTTCCACCTCCTTCGTCTTCGTCACCCTTCTCTCCCTTCCACGTCCCTGCAGTCTTGTCTTCTCCTCCTTCAGTAGTATCGTGCCCTGTTCTCGAATCCTTGGGTTGAGTGTCTGCTTGTGAGGCTGACCCAGTGACCTCCTTCTGACCCAGATTCCCAGAGGTCATAGTGTCAGTCTAACATTGGAGAGAGAGTGTATGTGTGTGTATGTGTGAGTGGGTGTTTGAGTGTGTGTGTGTGTGTGTGTGTGTGTGTATTTGTGAGTGTGTGTGTGTGTGTGTGTGTGTGTGTATTTGTGAGTGTATGTGTGTGTGTGTGTGTGGAAGAGGAGAAAGAGAAAATAATAAACAGAGAAATGGTGATAATTAAGCTGCTGATCGTGAAGTAAAGTTTAGCAGAAGAAAGGTGCACAAATCAGAAGCCATTTTTGCAAAGTTCGTAAAAGAAACACATAAATAGTTTTTACCAAGTTCGTAAAATGAATAGAAACACAGAATTATTTTTTGCTAAGCCTTTAAGAGCTAAGTTTGGTCTAAGCAATAACATGCATTTTAAGATAATAATATAGAGGTGTTGATAAGGCCGGAGCAACTAATTCCTCCAACAACTCCATTCCAAGCAACAGGACAGACACACTTTGCTACCCAGAAAGAAACCTCCATTAATTCTATGATATAAAAATGACTATTATGGTAGGTATGGTAGGCAAGAACATTCGTGGTGGTGTGGACGATGGCTGACTCTGTTGTTGTTGTTGTTCGTCTATGAAGTCATCGTACCTTACCACACCATCGTCAAAACCATGGTCCAATATTCTTGCCTGCAGTCCATAATATTATCAGAAGCTCATGTTTATATATACATTCTGAAGCAGAGTAAGCAGTCATTCAGTATAGCATTCTAATGGCATGCTGTCTATATATATGATGATAATTATAGATGGTAGTGTTGATGTCAGAGGTGGAGAGAATTAAAGTGGTGATAGATGGTGGTGTGGATGTCAGAGGTGGAGAGAAATATAATGATGATGATAGATGTTAGTGTGGATGTCTGTGGTGGAGTGAAATAAAGTGATGATGATAATAGATGGTAGTGTGGATGTCAGAGGTGGACAGAATTAAAGTGGTGATAGATGGTGGTGTGGAAGTCAGAGGTGGAGAGAATTAAAGTGGTGATAGATGGTGGTGTGGATGTCTGAGGTGGAGAGAATTAAAGTGGTGATAGATGGTGGTGTGGATGTCAGAGGTGGAGAGAATTAAAGTGGTGATAGATGGTGGTGTGGATGTCTGTGGTGGAGAGAAATAAAGTGATGATAATAGATGGTGGTGTGGATGTCAGAGGTGGAGTGAAATATAGTGATGATGATGATAATAGATGGTAGTGTGGATGTCTGTGGTGGAGTGAAATAAAGTGATGATGATAATAGATGGTAGTGTGGATGTCAGAGGTGGAGTGAAATAAAGTGATGATAATTGATGGTGGTGTGGATGTCTGTGGTGGAGAGAAATAAAGTGGTGATAGATGGTGGTGTGGATGTCAGAGGTGGAGAGAATTAAAGTGGTGATAGATGGTGGTGTGGATGTCAGAGGTGGAGTGAAATAAAGTGATGATTATAGATGGTAGTGTGGATGTCAGAGGTGGAGAGAAATAAAGTGATGGATGACTGAAGAACTAACTAAGACCGTGCAGATGGGTAGAGATACGCTGAAGAAATAAGTGAGAGAGAGAGAGAGAGAGAGAGAGAGAGAGAGAGAGAGTGAATGAAACAGCTAGGCCCTTGTCCTACCTCTCGTATACTTGCCATCCTTGCAGTCCCCTCTCTCCCTCTCCCTCTCTCTCTCTCTCTCTCTCTCACATACACCTTATACTTTCCACCCTTGTAGTCCTCACACACTCACACACACACACACACACACACACACCTTATACTTTCCACCCTTGTAGTCCTCACACACACACACACACACACACATACACACACACACACACCTTATACTTTCCACCCTTGTAGTCCTCTCCGTGGTGACCCTTGAAGTAGCTGTCAAAGTCGTCGTACTGGCCGTAGTACTTCTTGTCGTCGTGGTCGTCATAAAACTTCTTATTGTGATGGTACTCCTCCTTGTGGTACACGTTCTTAAACCCCTGTAGGTGCATTAGGTTATGGTACAATGGAAGGGGTTTTGGTACAGTAGAAAGGATTGGGTTATGGTACATTGGAAGGGGTTATGGTACATTGGAAGGGGTTATGGTACAGTGGAAGGGGTTATGGTACAGTGGAAGGGGTTATGGTACATTGGAAGGGGTTATGGTACAGTGGAAGGGGTTATGGTACAGTGGAAGGGGTTATGGTACAGTGGAAAGGATTGGGTTACAGTGGAAGGGGTTATGGTACAGTGGAAGGGGTTATGGTACAGTGGAAGGGGTTATGGTACAGTGGAAGGGGTTTGGGTACAGTGGAAGGGGTTGGGGATACAGTGGAAGGGGTTATAGTACAGTGGAAGGGGTTATGGTACAGTGGAAGGGTTTAGGGTACAGTGGAAGGGGTTATGGTACAGTGGAAGGGGTTAGGGTACAGTGGAAGGGGTTATAGTACAGTGGAAGGGGTTAGGGTACAGTGGAAGGGTTTGGGGTACAGTGGAAGGGGTTATGGTACAGTACAGTGGAAGGGGTTTGGGTACAGTGGAAGGGGTTTGGGTACAGTGGAAGGGGTTGGGGTTACAGTGGAAGGGGTTATGGTACAGTGGAAGGGGTTATGGTACAGTACAGTGGAAGGGGTTTGGGTACAGTGGAAGGGGTTTGGGTACAGTGGAAGGGATTGGGGTACAGTGGAAGGGGTTTGGGTACAGTGGAAGGGGTTTTGTTTACAGTGGAAGGGATTGGAATACAGTGGAAGGGGTTTTGGTACAGTGGAAGGGGTTGGGGATACAGAAAAAGGAGTTGGGGTTACAGTGGAAGGGGTTATGGTCTTGTGTTATGAATACATGCTTTATACATACAAACAAGGCTTCTATTAACTCTGTATTCCTGCTTATTTATGTATACCTGTTTATGCATACAAATACTGCATTGTAAACAGTGTATAATAATCTAATTTGTATACTACTAACTGTCATCAATATATACCTCTCAATTAATCCATACAAATATCACAAAACAGAACAAAAATAAATAAATAAATAATAATAATAATAACAATAATAATAATAATAATAATAATAATAATACTTCCACTACTACTACCACTACTACTACTACTACTATTTCCACTATATAATAATAATAATGAGAATAATAATAATAATAATAATAATAATATTAATAATAATAATAATAATAATAATAATAATAATAGTAATAATAATAATAACAACAATAATCTGACCTTATCCTTGTGACCCTTGTTGTGGTGACCCTTGGAGCCGTAGTGGTGACCTTTCTTGCCCTTCTTGCCCTTGTGTTCGTCGCCGTAGTACTTGTGTTTGTCGTCGTGCCCCTTGTAGTCCTTGCCGTGGTCGTCGTGGTAACCCTGGAGATCACACAATATGATTTACAACGACCAAACCTAACCTAACCTCACCTAACCTAACCTAACCTAACCAAACCTCACCTAACCTAAGCTAACCAAACCTCACCAATCATATATTAACCTAACCTAACATAACATAACATAAATTAACCTAACCTAACCTAACATAACATAACATTAATTAACCTAACCTCACCTAACCTAACATAACATAACATAAATCAACCTAATCTAACATAACATAACATAACATAAATTAACCTCACCTAACCTCACCTAACTTAACATAACATAACATAAATTAACCTAATCTAACATAACATAGCATAACATAACATACCATAAATTAACCTAACCTAACCTCACCTAACCTAACCTAACCTGAAGAGTGACTAACCTTGTAGTTAGCCTTGGCGTGGTCACCGTAATGGCTGCCCTTATAACCCTTGTCAGCCTTGTGTCCCTTGTGGCCCTTGTAGCCAGCCTTGTCGTTGTGACTGCCCTTATAACCCTCGTGACCTTTGTGACCCCTTACCACCACCGTAACCTTGAATAAAAATGTAGATAACAGAAAATTTGTATATCTTCATGCGACAGAAAAATGTATACATACATACATACATGCCAATTTGTATAGAGGAAGCAATCATAATTATATTCATACATACACTTACAATTTTTAAGGGGGTGCGGAAATAGGGGATAGGTTTGGGGGGGGTTTAGGGGGTTTTGGGGGTGCGGGGAGTAGGGGGGACAGGCTGGGGGGTGGGGGGGTTAGGGAGGTGCGGTAATAGGGGACAGGCTTTCTACCCACCCCAAGCCTGTCCCCCTATTCCCGCACCCCCGAAACACCCCCCCCCCCACCAAGCCTGTTCCCCCTATTCCCACAACCCCTGAACCCCCCCCCCCCCCACCAAGCCTGTCCCTCTATTCTTGCACCCCCTTAATGTATATATACAGTAGATATCACCTATGCATGATTTTTTTTCTATACATGTACCATCAAAGACCAAACTCGTATCGCTGTCTTGTCCAATAATTTAATATATCTTGTGAAACCTAATAAAATCCCACTACAGTATCGTTCATGTCCCAGTATGTTTCGTTCTCTACCATATATTTTCGCCAGATTTCACGAGTTTTGTCTTTGATTGTACTACATTATTTTTGGGACGTGTTTGATTTCATTTTCTTACTCTCACATTTCTCGTTTTTCTTTATGTGTTGTTCTTCTCTCTACATAATTTATCTCTAACTCTCTATCTCCTTCTCTCATCGCCTATCTCTCATCACAAAATCCCCTCTCCCTACTACTACTCAATCTCTCTTATTCTCCTCCTTTCCTTCATCTCTCTCTCTCTCTCTCTCCTCTCTCTCCTCTCTCTCTCTCTCTCTCTCTCTCGCTCCTCTCTCTCTCTCTCTCATCTCTCTCTCTCTCTCTCTCTCTCTCTTTCTCAATTCCCGTCTTTCTTCACGCATTTTTTCCTTCCTACTCACTTTACCTCCTGCCCTCCATTTTCCCCCCCAACCGTGCCCCACCCCACCTGTTTGTTCATTCTTGGCACCGAGCACATCACACACACACACACACACACACACACACACACACACACACACACACACACACACACACACACACACAGACCAGACTCAAAGGATTGTAGTCTGATATAGCTTTGCTCCTTGTGTACTCTGCTTGCTGGTTTGGCTTGCTTCCTTGCCTGTTTGTCTGCCTGCCTGCCTGTCTGCCTGTCTGCTTGTTTGCCTACCTGCTTACTTCCATTATTGCCTGTCTGTGCCTGCTTGTTTGTGTGCTATCTGTGTGTCCTGCCTACTTGCTTTTCTGCTTATGTCTGTCATTCTGCCTACCTGCATGCCTGTCTGTCTGTTTGATTGTCTGCCTCTCTGCCTACCCTTCTGTTTTCCTGCCTGACTGACAAAACTAAAACACCTTAAAAATAACTTAAACGACTAGCCAGAGGGACGACGAAAAAGGAATGCAATTAAATATGAAGATGAATGCAAACATAACGAAAAAAAGTATATATACATTACCGTACATTTCAACTCACCATGAACGACGTCAAAAAAAAAGATCAGCCCATAAAAAAAAATCACATAGTATTAGAACAACACATGGGAAGCA
>JAWQEG010007905.1:5000-59111 GCA_033782935.1 Petrolisthes cinctipes
TTTTTTTTATATAAAATTTTTTTTTATATAAATTTTTTTTTTATATAAATTTTTTTTATTTAAAATTTTTTTTTATATAAAATTTTTTTTATATAAATTTTTTTTTATATAAAATTTTTTTTATATAAATTTTTTTTTATATAAAATTTTTTTTTATATAAAATTTTTTTTTATATAAAATTTTTTTTTATATAACAATTTTTTTATATAAATTTTTTTTTTATATAAAAAATTTTTTTATATAAAAAAATTATAAAAAAAATTTTATATAAAATTTTTTTTATATATAAATTTTTTTATATAAATTTTTTTTATATATAAAAAAAAAATTTTATTTAAAATTTTTTTTTATATAAAAATTTTTTTTATATAAATTTTTTTTTATATAAATTTTTTTTTTATATAAATTTTTTTTTATATAAATTTTTTTTTATATAAAATTTTTTTTTATATAAAAAAAAAATTTATATAAATTTTTTTTTATATAAAAAAAATATTTATATAAAAAAAAAATTATATAAAATTTTTTTTATATAAAATTTTTTTTTATAAAAAAAAATTTTATATACAAAAAAAATTTATATAAAAAAAAATTTATATAAAAAAAAATTATATAAAAAAAAATTTATATAAAAAAAAATTTTAAATAAAAATTTTTTGTATATAAAAAAAAATTTTATATAAAAATTTTTTTTATATAAAAAAAAAATTTATATAAAAAAAAATTTATATAAAAAAAAATTTATATAATTTTTTTTTTTATAGTAACAATAATACTTAACCGAATTAATGCCAGTCTGATACAATTAGTCCAGTTACAGAAGGGAGAGAAATGGGTCTCACACAGAACAATTAAATTTGAGAAATGCTGGAAGAATGACATTGAGCACCGGCTTTTCTCGTTATATATACTCTTTGAGAAACCTACGTCAAAACCACAACACTCAAGGATTGGCTATCTTGTAAACTTGTAATGATCCTTGACTGGTGCAGACGGCCGAATATATTAAAGAGGGAATCTGGACCTTCATAACACACTGTACACTCAAAAACCGACCAGGTCTTGGTCTCTCCTCGCATCCTTTTCGGGGTTGAACCAGGCAACGAGCAGTTGTGGTGTGATGTAGGTCTTCCAGTCCAGTAACATATAAAAAAAAAAATTATATAAAAAAAATTATTTATATAATAAATTTTTTTTATATAAACAAAATTTTTGTCCTGATCCCTTGGCACGATGAATTGCAACCAGCCAAGCTTTGATGATTCGAACAAATGTGTGTTGTAGGGAGACGCACAGTTATTGTTCAAAGCTAGGCTGTTTGCGATTCATCTTGCCAGGGGATCGGGACACAATTTCTGACCGCGAGTGTACGTCATTTCCTTATTGGTTATTTCCATCGCAAATGCATTAAATAAAACTACCCTTAATTAATAAAGGTACTTCATATAATAACAGTAGGGCTGGGCAGGAACCGGTACCAGAACCGGTTCTAGCGATTCTTGATGACTAATCTTAGAATCGTTTCTCACCTCCGAACTATATACTGTAGTTCCAAGGAAACGGTTCCACCAATAGTATTATAATTGTTGTGTGCCTGTGTTACCTTATATTTAATGTACTTGCTGTTCATCCCAGTCGGCAAATTAAGGCTTTAAAACAGCATTAGACAGCAATTATATAACATCGTCAGTTAATATTAGGTACCGGTTCTAGAACCGGTTCCAACAGTTCCTTTCGTATTGAGAACCGAAACTGTCGGTTCCAGCTGTATAATAATATCAATTCAAGATGGCCGCCAAGTGTTTACATCCAGGATCCATAGATAGGTTAGGTCCCGGTAGTTTGTCGCGGTCCTGATTAGGTTAGGTTAGGTCAGGTGAGGTATATCTAATTCTATTTAATGTGTTGTAGTGTTTTTCAGACGAATCTGTAGTTCAAATTTGGTGAAAATTAGGTGTTTTTGGAGATTCGGAGATTGGGTTGGGGGAGGTGGGGGGTGATAACTGCAAAAACACTAATTTGCGACGGATATGAACAATAAATTAGTTAAAAACACACAATAAAACTTTGCATTCTGAAAACCTTGAGTCGAAAACAAATTATGGACAAACGCTTGACTATTACCAATTTATTAAACAGGTTCATGCAGTAATAAAAGTGTGTAACATAGGTGTAGTGTGTTATAATTTGGTATCAGCGAGGGAGGAAGGGAAGGGAAGGGAAGGGAGGAGACAGGAGTAGCCACACTGCCACAGGAGACCACCAGCAGCAGCAGCAGCAGGTGAGTCGAGGAAGGTGGTGGTGGTGGTGGGTGGGTGGCCAGGGAAATCAATAAAGCCTTGAGTAAGTAGGTCAGTAAAGCGCTCGCTACCAACAATTGTCCTAGATAGAGATAGTAGCTAGGTAGGGTAGCCATGCCTGTGTACTTCTTTACTGTTTCCCATAATTAATTAAGCTTGGGGATATTTTCTATTGGGGGATAAATGCGTACTGTACCAATTAATCATCTTTATTTCTTAATTATCGTACCTTTATTTCTGTGCGCACGGGTAGCTCTCTTTCTTTCTCTCGAGTGTGTCAGACAAGTGAAGAAGATTATAGGAAAGGGAAGTCTCAGGAAATGCTTTATGGTTGGTTATGTCAGATTATGTTAGGGTCTTCAGATGTTTGTGCTTCCTTAATTATATTCTTAGCACCGTATGTATGGAATGTCATAGTATTGGATAATGGCTTAATTGATATTGAAGTGTTGAATGTGATGGAAAAAGAAAAAGAATTGTCACTCTTTTATTCCTATAGGGATAATAATTAATTCGTTTTTTCAATGCGAATTAAGCTAGATTTCGCTATACTTAATTGGGAATGTCACATGTAGCCATATATATATTGGACCATGGAGGACAATATATATAACTCGAATACATACATACATACCCACATACAACGTACAGTCAACACAAGAGCTAGCTAGGGCATTAAAAGTAAACTCTGAATTAGTAGTACTGTAGGTATATTTTAAATAGAGGCGGGGGTGTATGTATGTATGTGTGTACTAGAGAGCGAAGGTGTGGTGGTGAGCCCCTGACGTCATCATAATACACACACACACATACATACAAATAATACACACACACACACACACTCAATTTAATGATGCCTGATGTATTATGGTGGTAGGTAGGACTGTAATAAACTGCACACCCATTCCACCCACCACAAGGGGAAACCAAATAATAAAAAGTGAATTTATGCAAGAGGGAGGCAGCAGCTAGATGAAATGATGATCACTTCCTCCTATATTACAGACTGTCAACAAATACCATCAAGGGAAATAAATAAATAAATATATAAAATAGTAGTTAGGCTAAAAGATAAATCGACCAAATGAAGGTGTTATAGACTCTGTGTGTGTGTGTGTGTGTGTGTGGATTTGTATGTGTATATGTGTGTGTGTGCGCGAGTTGAGAGCAGCAGCAGCAGCAGCAGAGACTGAGAGAAGAGAAGAAGAACCCAGCAGCAGGCAGCAGCAGTAACAACAGCAGGAGGAGTGTGTATGTATTAGTGTATGTGTGTGTGTGTGTGTGTTTCTGAGTGGGTAGTAGCAGGCAGGCAGACACCAGCAGCAGAAAAAAAACACAGGCACACAGCATCTATCTACCTGACTGTCTATAGTAGTGAGTGTGACAAGCAGCAGCAGAAGCAGTAGCAGTAGCAGCAGGAGGAGGAACAGTAGCAGCAGTCAGCAGCAGGTCCTTGAGAAAATCGTGGTGGTGGCTATCAAGCAGGGACCATGGGTTAAATATCTCGTAGATTTGTGAGTGAGTGAGGAAGGAAGGAATGGAGGGATTGTAATTATTTGTATTGTATTATTTTGTATGTTATCTAGGGGAGTCTGCATGTATGTGTGTGTATGTATATGTATTATGTGTATATGTATTATGTGTGTATGTATATGTATTATGTATGTATGTATATGTATTATGTGTGTATGTGTATGTATATGTGTGTGTGTGTCATGAGTGAGGAAGGGATGGATTATAATTATTTGTATTGTATGTATGTAATCTAGTTAGGGGAGTCTGCATGTATGTGTGTGTATTATGTATGTATGTATATGTGTGTGTGTGTCATGAGTGAGGAAGGGAGGGATTATTGTAAGTGATCTAATTACTGTAGGTGTGTGTGTGTGTGTATTATGTATGTGTGTATATGTGTGTGTGTGTGTGTCATGAGTGAGGAAGGAGGGGATTGTAGTTAATCTAGTAGGTGTGTCTGCATGTGTGTGTGTGTGTGTCATGAGTGAAGAAGGGATGGATTGTAATCTAGGAAGTGTGTGTGTGTGTGTGTGTGTGATCAAGTGGATAGAGTAGTCCTTTAAGTTAGTGTGAGTGGGTATTTATTTACTATTTAATTAATGGGTTTGACAAGTAGTAAGATCATGGTAAGCAGGAGCGAGAAATTACGAGTTTACTCGGAACACCATTGATGCTACTCAGAAATTAGTACCATTACTAATTATGGTATTTATTGAAAGAATTACCGTTTTTGTAGCAGTGTTGCCAGATCCGGCTATGTCCCAGTATTTTGCCCCGGTCATTTCCTGTACTTTACCACGGTTATTTCCCGGTAGTTTGCCCAGGTTAGGTCCCGGTAGTCTGATGCAGTCTAGGTTAGGTCAGGTAAGGTCAGGCTAATTTCAAAATGCCCCATTATTTTGCTGTATGGATCTCTTAATTAATGGTTAAGGTAAAACTTTTTGGGCATCAACGTAGAGTAGTATGTTATGGATTTTTAGGTACCGTAAAAATTAAGAAGAGCCACAGAAAAGGAAGTTAATTACCAATTTCCTTCATATATTCATTTGTGATTGTTTTTGCTTTATGATGAAGTCATTACCCAGTATGACAGTACATTTTTACCATGTTTGATTTTCCCCTATGTTTGCCATGGTTAGGTCCAGATTAGGTTAGGTTAGGTGAAGTCAGACTAAAATTAGCTATTAAATGTATTATTTACTTCTCAGTCCAGCCTCTTGTGGATGGGAGATCAGACATGAACAAAATGCACCTTATATTTCAATATAAAAAAAGGGAACGATGGATTATCTCTAATAAGTTGGGAAAAATGCCTTTTCCATTTCTCTGTCTTTTCTTAAACTTTACCCATTTTTATTTTTACTTTGTGAACCTTTATTTGTCTGTTTTCTTTTACAATCTTGGTCCCAAATGTCGTATGTGGCCTGGTACAAGTTGTTGCACTATTGTATGATATTGTGGTTATGAGGCAATCATTTTGCTTGATACAATATAGTAGTCATAACTATAATTGGTGCATATTTACTTTACTACCATTGTCAATCACTATATTTTATTATATCCTATTCTAACTTAATCCAACCTAACCTAACCTAGCTGGGAAGGAGCAGTGTACAGCATATCTCGGAAATGCAGCAATTGTGAGGGAAATACCAAAAATGAATGGTGTTAGAGTGTGATGTCGAAAAAATTGTGGTTGGTGTGGACAGGAAATAAATAATTATCTGATAATCTGTATGGAAGAGTTGTACGGTAAGAAATGGGTTGTGTGGGACGGTAAGAGTAGGGGGTCGGTTGTGTGATAAGATAAGCAAGCAGTTAGACCTGAAAAGGAATGGCTGGGTACTGGATAGGCCTAAGCAAGAGAAGTGAATAGACGTAGCTGTAGTCCAATAACTGTAAATGTGTTATATAAGTGATTTCTTAATACTATGATCATGCTGACTTGGGTTACTGACATTTTTGATAGGTAAGGTAACAGCAAGGACTAATTTACCCACTCATGGCTGAACCAGGATAAATGAAGAACAAATAGCGAGTCATTATCCGAATTATGTCAATACAACAACCCTCGTGAAGGTGTAATGAGTATTATTATCTCTTTCTTACAGGTGATGCTGCAGGGATCATGAAACATTAATAAAAAAAAAGCAAAAAAAAAAACAGTAAATCATGTGAGATACACCAACCCGTTGCTCTTAAATTTTGGGTAACAAAATTTTGGAACTAAACTCGTAACTAAATTTCAAATCACAACAACAACAACAATAATTCAAGATGGTAATCCAAGACCTACAACGTTTCCTGGAGTCACAAGTACCTGGAGCCTGCGTGCCCGTAGACCTGCTCAAGATTGCCAAGAGTGTGGGGGTGCGGAGGGGGAACCAACGAGGAATGCCGAGGGGAGGGTACGGCCCGGCTCCACTCACACTAGTGGTGGACGGGGAGTACTGCCTCGACAGACTCTATGGGGGTTTCTTCTCAGGTTAGTCTTGGATTATCATTTAGTATCATGTACTATTCTTTACCGTATATTCCTCTGTTTGGAAGTACAGCACAGTTGACCCTTGATACATCACTAATGAATGCTTGTATCTGCAACTTAATTTTAGACTCCATTTCCTCATTGAAGATTGCCAAATGTTTTCCCAGGGTTCTCTTTTTCATTATAATTCAGAGTAAGTTTGGTACCTACAGGCCCATTGCCTTACAGGTTATTGTCTAAATGCATCATGTGGTTAAAGTTAATAATTTTCTGATTTGGGGAGTGATAAATTAAGCCAAAGAGTCGTTCATTGGTCTTCCTCAGACTGGGTGTGTGGTGGACAGTGGAATCGCATGGTGCAATTCCTGGCCGTGCTGATGCAGACAGTTCAGAATAACAACATAGAGCTGGCAGTCTTCTTCAATGGTGCTCTGGAACAGCAGCGCTTGAGTGAGTGGGCCAGACGAGAAACCGCCCTACGTAAAAATGTGAATTCGGTAAGTTGGTGTGTCTCTTTTATTTTGAACTTGGATCCTTGTTTAGTTCCATGTGCCCGATTCCTTTTATTCGTCCATTATGTTGTGTCTCTTTTATTTTGATCATGGATGCTCTTGTTTAGTTTCATCTTTTGCTGGTTGACAGGTGCTGAAGCATGTGACAGTGAAGGGCACCCCACCACCCAAGGTCTGGTGGGTGGCTCCCGTTGGGCTGCGAACGTGTCTACGAATGGCTCTCCGGCACCTTAATATACAAGTGGTAGGTGGAGGGAACTACAGATATCACTTTATAAATTATTTTTTATAGCCTGTGGCGTAAGTTTTTTATGTTTTCGGTTCTATCCAGGTGCCACAGTTACAATTTTAAAACTTCAGCTGAGAGAAAACAACGTGTGTACTGTAGGTATAATGCGTGTTACTTTGAAGGCAGGCTGTATCATCACTGTTGTATTTTTTTTCAGTTATGCACAATGGATGACCACCACCAGGAAGTTATTGCCTTCTGCCGTGAGAACAACTACCACGGTCTTATGGCAGAGGATGCAGAGTACATCATCTTTGACCCCCCACGTTACTTCTCCTCACATCAGCTCAAACTTACGTACAAGGCAAGACTATTAATTATCTGTCTATCTATTGCCAGACGCCTCATTACCCGAAGGGGTGGCCACAAATAAATCGCCTCCATATCCGAGGCAAGTCATTGTTTTACGTTGCCATAATTTTTTTACGGGAGGGTCGCAAGTCTAACAGCCCAACCCATTTTAGTCGCCATTTATGACTCGTATCGAACACGTGAGGCATATTCTTCTCTTTACCAGATGTGAAGGACCCCTTACCCTCAGGGGATTTATGATTACTATATTACTATATTTTGATTACTATATTATTTCTATTTGATTAATATAATTATTATTGTTATTAGACCACTGTATGGTAATGTAACTTAAATATTGTGCTAAAATTTTCAGGGGTCTTTAGAGACCAAAGAGTTTATCTTAGACGAAGTGGCACGAGGGTTGGGACTCCAGCGTAACTACTTCTGCCTTCTGGCTGCACTCCTGGGAAATTATCTATTGACTGAGGCAGACCTGAAAGACTTTTATACTTCCCTCATCCCAGGATATGACAAACAACAGGTATAAAGGGCATTTTTTTTTTTTTTTTTTTTATCATGAAAATGCACCATTTCCAAGTAGTATGACCTTAAGTAATCATTTCATTTAAAGTGTTTATAAGTTGCACTGGTTTTGTAAATTTTGGGTATGGTTTGCCTTGAATTGCATTACATTTACTGAAAAAGGCAAGAAAGGTAAGGAAGGAGCTGGTACATTTTCACTGGGTTAAAGTTAATGGAGTGTATACATTTGTATTTGGCTCAAGAAACTTATTTGGCACATTTATATAATTGATTTGGAACGTTTATATAATTATATTCACATTTTACCCTGACAGACAGCACAGGAGGACCTAATCCGTGCGGTGGTTAAATTCATCGTGAACCGCTGCGACGTCAACAACTTGGTGACCATCGGAGCACAGGTGTTCGGCTCAGTCAGCGATCCCAGGGTAGCCAAGTTCAAGGAGTCAGTACAGTACTTCCTTAACGGCACAAAGGACGGGTTTCTGCGTTACAAACCCTTCGCCTCAGGTGGGTATGGGTGGATGTGAGAAGTAATTTCTTTGGTGGACAGGTTGAAGCTTATTTAGCTATCCAAACTATGGGTAGGGATGAGCCTTCTTTGCTACATGTACTCCTTCACCTGGATGAAAATAAGGCAATATTGATACTCTTTTTCTTGGAAAGATTTGAACTAAAAAATACAGTATATATGTATTGATTGTGGATATTTTGCTTTTGTTAAGCTTTGAAACATTACATGACTGTGAAGTATTGCTTTAACTTTTATGTTAGGAGATTGCTTTTGCTATTTTATAGAAAGTTTATGTTATTGTAAATGAAGGTTTGCACCAACTGTAATGAAAGTTTTGGTTGTGGGATGGTATTAATGTTGTCAATTCTGGGGGCACTACAAAATATTACTGTGAATGAAGCCTTGTACCGATAGTAATGAAAATATTATATTGGACATATTGTAGGAAGGAGAGATGGAACGCGTCACTCCCCACACCAGTACTCCATGCCACACAGATCCGACTCTCACCACATGAAGGTAATCATTTCTTTACTGCAGTTGTCATTGTTGTTACTTGACCTGTGTGTGCATTTGTAGACTATTGATTAATGGTGTTAATATTATATACACACTGATGCTCAACAGATATATATGCCAACATGAGGCATAACATTAGTTATACAGTATTGTGTTTATTTAGAGGTGTGTAACAATACTAACACCCCATATATATAATGACTTGTAACACCTCTACTGTCATGTTTACAACATATATTATTACTGTATTACTGATATTCAAAGTTGTTAATATCTTTTATGTATTAAGTGCTTAGTATTACTGTTATTACTCATATTTAGTGACGTGTAACAATTTGACTATACTGTTTTGTAATTGGATGCAGCCTACCAAAGGCTGCTGTACGTCACCAATTATAGGAAAATTTCTCATTGGCAAAGTGATGCAGGTTTTACTGAGGTTAAAATACCGTACTTATTCAGGAATGAGTAACTATAATAATTGTATTTATTATATGATGATTTTTTTTTTTTTTTTTTTTAACAGAAAACTTCCATCCCCTTTCAGTTTTTTAACTGTCCCTCCTTTCCTTCTGTTACCTATGTGCTTACTGTCCCTCCTCTCCAACACCTTTTCCCTCGTGCTTCAGGGTCTTCCAGTTTTAGCAGATTCTTATTTTGTCCTTTTCGACTTTACCATTGGCGATAACATTTGAGACTATTGTCTCTGTAGATATGCAACTTAATTATTCATAATTTCAGATAAATACTGTACCATAATTGCTCAATATGTGCAAGATGGAGTAAACCTTGCAGATACTTGCTGAATAAAACAAGTACTGTAATACTGCAATTGTTGAATGGCAGCACATATTTAGTGGTATAGATTAGTACAGATTAATAGAAAAAAGTAATTTTTGAAGAATGAATAATAGATGGATATAATTTAATTGGGTAATCATATCACACATTGCCAATGTGTATTTAGTAATTGAAGGAAATATAATTTAATTGTCACTCTTAATCCAATTTAGTCTTTCCAGGGTCAAATCTGACTTATGATAATATAAAGTATATTTTCTGCTGTAGACACACACTCACTTGTATAATACCGTACCCAGTTCTGTAAATTTAGAAAATGTGGTGTGAATCATGTAAAAATAAATTTCAGGTGTGTGTGTGTGTGATGGAGTGTTTTTGTAATGCTGAGTAAAATCTGTTAAGAAAAAAGGAATCATATTTGTTTGTATTTGTGAAACTTTGTGTCTTTGATTAGAGACTGTTAGAATGAATTGACTGAGAGTGATTCCTTGTGTGATGGTTGAGTTGAGTACCAGTGCGCTGAGAAAATGTTGTCTGTGTGTGAATCCATGTGTGATATTGAATAGAAGGCTTTATGAAAGAACCCGTGTGAGGAACCTTGTGTGACAGTGACTGGGGACAGGTTAAGGAGATAATCTCTGGCATAACAGTTGGGGGGGATGACTTCTGCAGCACTCAGAAGGCCTGGCCAGAAATGATAACACAGCTAGGAGCACGGGCGGAGGAGGTAATGCCCTGGGCGTGGGATTGTCTCTCCCTGTCTTGGCCGTCGTCCCGGAGAGAGAGAACGGAGACTACACCACTGAGGGGAACAGAGGCAACGGTTTAATGACTCCTGAGGAAGGTGGTGGTGGTGGTGGTGGAGGTGGGGTTGGTATGGTGGCCCCCCCACAGATTGTCATAGAGGTGACCGGACCTGGAAGCCCCCCTCAAAGCAGCAGTAGAGGGGGCAGCGGCAGTGGCTCACTCTCACCCGATGCTGCCCAGTTGGAACTAGCTCTGGAGTCACGTCTGGGAGGCTTCACCATAGTAGTGACTGGGGATGACGATGATGATGATGATGATGGCGGGGGAGGGGAGGCGGACGACGAAGCCAATGAGGATGACGACGATGACGACAACAATGAAAGAAGGAGCAACAGGGAGAAGGAGAACAGAGGAGGAAGGAAGAGCAGCAAAGGAGGAGGAGGAGGAGGAGGAGAGGAGTTGGAAGATGAGGATGAACGACAGAGGAAGTGTGGCGGGGGAGACCTGACGGTGACCGGGGCAACTGAGCTGGACGACCACGACCACGACTCAGGTATACTATGTTAGTATCACAGACTGTCTCAAGTTGCCATGCCACACGTCATGTCTCACCACAGTGGCTTTGCATTTTGCTGCTAAAAAAAAAAAAAAAAAAAAAATCCTAATACTATTTTAGACTCCAAAAAATATCCTAATACAATTTTCTGCTCTCAAAAAATTAACACTAATTTTTTTCCGAACAATACCCAGACACTTATATTTGTCCATGTTTCTATTGGTGCATTATTTTACACATTCTCACCATAAAATCCCTCCGTTAATTAAGATACTTTTTTTAACCAATGTGCATTATACCTTGTACTCATTCATTTTTAGATATGATGGCTATAATTCTTATGTTTCTGAGTGTTAGGATCATATTGCTGCATAGTATTTTTATTTTTCGCTTCTGGGCCTAGTTTGAATAATTTTGCTGTAGTATCCCTTAGTTTTTTTTCTACTTTCCTTGGTATTTTTGTGCATGAGACCTATGTTTCCACTTCAGAATTAAATAATACTGTAGACTCTTGATATAACACAAACAAAAACTTATATCCATTTCTTTATTTTACTCTCAGTCCCTCATTGAAGACCACCAACTGTTTTTTATAGGCTTTTATAGTGATCTACCATGCCTGTGTTAAATTACAAATGTTAAATATGTTACTGTTATAATGAGGGCCTACTGTACTGTGATTAATGTTATATGATTTGAAATACAGTTAAAGATTTAGACTTTTATTTATTTGCTATTTGGGCTCTCCGGAAAGAAAGTTTTTATGCTGTTAGTTGTTCCTTTGATATTTAAAGTCATATTTTATTCAATTTTAAACTGCGCGATTACACTTAATTAAGGACTCACAGATCGAGCTTCATTAATTATTTATTTGAATACCTAGTGTGATGTATTTGCGATAAAAGCGAGGTCACGGAGGTTACAAATGCTCGGCCACAACTGTACTACGTGTAAATGAGATCTGTAATATTAAAGTTAAAGTTGCAGGGTTTTAGTTCTGGTATCTATCTCTGATGAGATACTCTCCTGAACGTCAGCCAGGCAAGCCCAACTCCCCACCATGGTGCCCAGCCATGGCAGTAACCCCCCAGTAAACAGTTTTAAACTCTCGGGCCTATTAGGACCCACAGACACATTAGAGTGATAGGATTTGAGTGTGTGACTGTATGCCTGGTGCTATAAGTATACATATTAATTGAACTTTTTAAATTAACCCCTTCAGTATAAGGATAAAATTATATTTGTGTCTTGTCTATGTATTTTCTTCTGGCTAACTTCAGACAGTTTTGTATCAGCTAAGGAAGTACAGTACAGTAGACCCTTGATGTAACGTGAATTAATACATGCATCCACCACGTCATTTTACATTCAGTCCCGCATTGAAAACCTCCAAAATGTTTTCCCAAGCTTCTGTTTTTATTCAGTACTCAGCACTTCATTTTACACTCAGTCCCTCATTGAAGTACTGTACACCAAATGTTTTCCCAGGCTTCTGTTATTCATTACATTACAGACTACTAGGTGATGATGTACTGGGCCTGTTTTAAATGTTAGTGTTATATCTGGGGCCTACTGTATTGGGCTAACAATGTGTTCATAAGGTGTCCAAGGTAGAAAGAATCTAAACTTTGGAAAATATAAGATGCCAGTGTGGTGCAATGATATGGTCTGTTTGAAGTTATTATTGTTGTTTTCCGGCCACTTTTAGGATTCAAGTGCCTAACATCCCAGTATTGAAGTGAAAAAAAAAATGCAGTATATGCACTTAATGTAGTGCATCTTTAATAAATAAAAGTATAAATACAGTACAACATTCCCCTCTCTACTACTTGTCTTCGCTGATATGATTGTAAATTAAACATATTTTCATTGATAAAATTTTTGCAGATCACCCACTTGTGTTGACTGCCAAAGCTTTGTTCTTCCTTCCTCCGATTCCTTTATTTATGTTGACCGTATACTGTACTGTGTATAAAATGTAGTGTGTAGTAAGTTGTGTTTATAAATACTATAAAATGAATTCAATTATTTCAGAAAGTAATGTTGATTGTTTTTAAATTCTAATATCTCAGGATCTTCTAAAAAAGGTAACTCCCTCTCATATGGTGATGAATACTGCTGTGTTATATATTGTGTGTGTAAAGTAATGCACAATACAGCCTGGAAGCGAGAGAAACCATATCAATTTTTAGACACTAAACAACGAAAGTCCCAATACAAAACAAATACCACTCAATTTCATTTCTTCAACTCTCCCTCCTTTCTTTTTTTATTCCGTCATGCTGGCTATCCCAATTCTATGTCCTGTCTTCCTGTTGCAATGTCAATATCCTACCTTCAGCCATATGAAGACCTGAGCCCAGTATGCAATAACCAAATTATACTTTCATTCAGTATGACACATATTTTAAGACGGTATGCTAGGGACTATTTAGAACTACTAAACTGTATTTGCATTATTTGTTGACATTGTTCTGTGCCATGCAGCTGTATTGTAATGTAATCTTCTGCTTTCACTCCTTTCCTTCCTTTACCTTCATGCTTGCTGTCCCACCTCTCTGTTCCTCCCTTTTCCTTCATGCTACAAGGTCTTCCAGGCCTAGCACAATCTTCTTTCTACCTCTCCCATTCAGTATTACAATAATTTCTGTTATAACTGTATATGCAATGCAGCTTTATGATGTTAAGCAAGGGTGTTGTTTGTAGTGTTTAGTGTGTGTCATGTCGCATGTGATACACCAAACCCTCCCAGGCTGAGTTGGGGCATCTGTCATATTGTATGTTTCAGTGATTAAGTCCTGTGGTGCTTTATATTTACTTTGGCTGTGTGTATAATGTATAGCATTTGATTGTATCAGTATACATAGTGGGAAACATTTTGGTGTATCACTTGTATGAGGTTACGAGACAGAATGCATGGATTGTAAAGTGCTTGGCAAAGAGCTGTTTATAACACAGTCTTCACAAATGTGAATGGTAACCAGTGGCTGGTGTGACTGAATACAATGCAATTTTATGGATGTATTTGATCATCTTTCCAATCACCAATATCCCATTCCTCTTTTTTTTGAGAGGTGGAGGTATTCTAGGGCCTGGGCTGAAAAAATAAAGTTGGAAATAAAGAGAGAGAAAGTATAACCCAGTTAAACCCTTTTTCACCACTTTAAATTCATCCATATTTCCACACTGAGCATTTTCATCTGTGGTATTCTTTGGTCAAATAATTTGCTGATGCCATACGTTTCACAAACTTTACCCTTTTGTGATGAATAATACAAATACAAAGTGGCAGACGGGTTATTTAACAGCAGCACCAGTTTTGAAAATGCCACTATAGTGTGTTTTTATATTTATCCTGGTGGAAATATACAGATTCCCTTCTAAGTACGGTAATAAATATGACCTTAGATACAAGTTTTGCATGCATCCCAGTGTTATTTAGTTGGAGATGAGTCATTTTTTGCATAATGCATCTTGGATGGCATTCTATACATTTTTGCCAGGTTAAAAAAATGGAGTATAGTATATTAATATTAATATTGATGAATTTTTTCTGCTGTACACAGAAAGATGGTATAATATTATTAAATTTGCACCAAACAACTGTACAGCAGTGTTCTGTTATGTTCTACTTTGCTTTCCAGTGGTGGGATGATTTTAGATTCGTAACATAGTGTTTAATTAAAAATCTAACTGAAGTTTAATAAAATATCAAACTTGGGGTTAGTAAACTTTAATATAACACATTATTTAAACTTTATAGCTTGCATACCATGAAACTTTATAAAATATTGAATGTGTTAACTAAGTATTAATTTATGTAACTAGAACGGTATATATGTAACTACTGTATGTATAATATTGTGTAACTGTATATGTAACTATGTATAATTTTGTGCAACCAAGTACAGTATGTAACTTTGTATAACTTTGTGTAACTATATATATATGTATGTACTGAAGGTGGAGGTTGCCTGGGGTCGACAGCTTCGGGGTCGCCTGGCGCGTCACTCCTCCTGTCCTCATCGTCCTCGTCCAGCAACAGCTCGGCCGCCTCCCCGTACCGCCTCACCCCGGACGTCTCATGGGCAGCACAGGTGTACCGCTCCAACCAGACCTCCGTGAGTTTGTACACCTCATCACCCCATTGTGTCACTCCTTCCTGACCATATACCACATATACCAGGCAGACAGACAGTCAGTTAGGAAGGAAGGGAAGGAGGGAAGGAACGAAGGCAGTTAGTCCATTAGGATGTGATAAAGGATGGAAAGAAGTTAGGCTCTGAGTTTGTCCACCTCATCACCCGATAGTGTCACTCAATAATCCTCGAAGCACGGGCCTTCTCGAGCGTGGCCATTCTCTCGCTCAGGCCTTTTTCCCGCCTCGCGCTCACAACGTACACAACACATTTGAAGGCTAATAGCGTGTAAACCACTTAGCTCAGAGTGACCACAACTCAAAATTCACTTTTACACCCTCCTTACAATTCTGATTTCATCATAAAACATGTCGGAATCTCATTTTTCAACACAACAATATGAAATATAACGTCACTGTCATTTTTAAGTACATATATGGTAATAAGTGCAAAAGTGAAGTGCTGAAAATAAATCCACACGCTCACAGCTATTCCTACACTGGCTGCCAGTGGCTGGTGTGACTCGGGAGAGTCCTTAGGCACACACTCCCTCTGTTGTGAGCCTAATCAGCGTGTCAGGGGGCGCACAAATTTAAAAACTGCACAGTTGACTTATGTCGTCACCCGCGATTACCCACACTTGTTGGTGGTGTCGACTTATGTCGTCAACCGCGGTTTAAGGGTTAATGACCATGTACCAGTCAGGGAAGAAGGAAGGAAGTAAAGCAGGCAAGCAAACAGGCAGTCAAGTAGTTAGTCAGTTAGGTTGTCTGGTAGGCAGTCAGTCCATCAGTCTTGCCTGTATTCTTATTGGTTACTGTACTCTTTTATTGCCAGTTTGGAGGGATACTGTTTCCTTCAAACTATACTAGAAGACCTATCCCCCACTTGTACATACTAAAGTACTGTAGTTGTGTAAATTTTTAGTGTAATTTGTCTTGGAATGCATTACATTTACTGAAAAAGCCAAGAAAGTAAATAAAGGAGCCGATACATTTTTGCAAGGTTAAGAAAATGGAGTATAGTAGTACAGTTTTTAAGATTACAGGCATTAATCTACCTTCACTATCCACCTTATTTACACCATCCATTACAGCAGCCCTTTGATTCTGGGCTAACATTTAACACAGATGTAGTTAACCACTTAGTCTGAATGGCAATGAATAACAGAAGCCTGGGAAAGCACTTGAGGGACTGAGTATAAAATGAAGAAGTGGAAATAAAGTGGTGGGTACTAAATAATAAAGGTTTGGAAAAACATATATACCATATTGGATTAATACTCAACATTGCCTCAGGTATTTCCCAACATACTCACTCATTCACTCACACACTCACTCATTGTTTCATTCACACAGTCACTCACTCACTTTTCTCTTGATGTCTTTCTCTTGAGCAGGTTGCAGTAAGTATATAAATATATATATATTTATAATTATTTGATGGTTATTCTGATCTTGTTCTAGACAGTATGTATAAAACTCTGAAATGTAATGTATCTTTTTTATACTTACAGTAGATAACTTATGTCACAGGTATCGTACTTTATTAAAGGGAGACTTTTTTCTTGGGAAGTTGACAGTGTATTTCATGCACATACTGGTTAAAGATATAAATAATTTTTGAGGCTATACTCCATTTTTTTTTTTAACCTAGCAAAAATGTATCAACTCCCTTATTAAATTTCCTTGTCTTTTGGTAAGTGTTATGCAATTCAAGACAAAAATTACATATATCTTTTACACGACTAACATCTGCAACCCATTAACACTGGCATGTATTAAAAGAATCTACTGTATCTCTGTCTAAGATCATATTACTCAGAAGGGAATTGGTGCATTTTCTCCAGGATAGAAAAAAAATGAGCTATAGGAACACACCATTTAAGTAGCATCATAAGTCCTGTTCTGTAGTGCTGTAGTTTTGGGTAGAGTTTATATGCAAGTATTTTAATAATTAATTTTGGGTTAGGTACGCTGTGTAGAACATGCTAAAATCATCGTAAATTTCCCAAGCACCATTTGATAACAACAACAACAGGACTGGAATATTTCCCCGCTTAATTAGTTTTATGCATAGTATAGTACAGTATAGCATTTGATTTCTAATTTTTTTAGGGTAATTACTGTACAGTATACTTTTGGTACATTGCGTGCCTTGAGTCCTCCAAAGTATGCCAGGAAACAGGAACAATTAACAGTAATAATGGTTACCTGTTACTTGGAATAGTTTGGAGGAGTCAGTTGTTCCAGATTTACCAACACTACTAACCTCTTAAGGGTTTACCATCATACCAGAGGCGACAAAACCTTTAGTCCACGTTTGTACATCAGTAATACATTTGTTTTCAGTTGATTGATTTACTATATGTTATAAGGGGAAAATGAGGTGTAATTGAGCTTAACCATTCAGCGGGAGATAAATGAAAATGTCGGTTACTGTTTGCTACATATGTGCCTCAGGTCTGGTCACTCAAGCTGGCATACTTTTAAGGAGATCATGTAATCTGTATTGGGAAATTGAATGGCTACTGATTCCTACAAACTATGCCAGGAAACGGAATCCCTCTGTATGAGACTATGGATGGGTTTGTTTCATAGAAGAGTTTGGAGGGCTATGTAGGCTACCAATTGCTCACAGTCAATTACATCCCTTCTTCAGCAGATGTTTGCTACACACCCTTCCACACTTCCAGCCAGGACATGTACAGTTGTTCAGACAGTCAGTACTCTTTCTTTCCCCGTGTGGCCTGAATCCAACAACTAACAGTAACAGTATAGTAATTTCCAAAGCATGTACTGTAAACTTGATAAAAATGCTGTACCTACCAATGCACTACTCCTGCACTCAAACCATTCTGGAAGACAACCAGGACAGAGCGATTTACGATGTTCGTGTAGGATATCATTTAGCTCCAATTTGTTTTTTTTATTGTGGGTACAGTACAATGCCAGTGAAGGATATGGGAGCTGAAGGAAGCACAAGTTATTTCACAGAAAGAACTGACAGTGCTGAGTGTCCCAGTTGGAGGCGTGGATAGGTGTAGTGTAGTATTGTACAGGGATAGCAAAATAAAAGGTACTTGATGTTAACAGTTTTCAGATATTCATACTAATTAGAAAGTACTTAGTAGACTAACACATTTGCGAATATAATGAGTTATTGAAAGCAAATAATAACTCCATGGCAATATCAAATCAGTAGTTAATTTAGCTAATAAGCATTGGAGAAGTTTGGTAATTAATCCTTCCCCCTATTTTTATTTCTGTCATAATTTTTTCAAAGCTATAGAACAGTGATAACAATAATAAAAAAAAATTAATGCATAAAAAAAGATTGGGTAGTCATCTTATCTTAGTTGTGGAAATGTTAGCACTCCCTTTTTTGTTATTGACTGACCAAAGTGGATGTTGTAATTGTGTGCATGGCTTTTTTAATCCAGTGTGTGCTGTATGCTGCTTGATCAGTGATTTATCCTTCTCTCCTCTCATACAGTAGACCTTAGATAAAATGCAAATCAGTAGTACTATTATCTGTCTCTTCCATTTACACTCGGTCCCTCATTGAAGACCATCGAATATTCCCCAGGCTTCTGTTATTCATTACTCACCACTTCATTTTACACTGATTCCCTCACTGAAAACCACAATTGTCTTCCCAGGCTTCTGTTATTCATTATTATTAGACTGTGCTTACAAGGTCTGTGCCCACTTGACTGTAGCCAAGCCATTTTTTCATTTATCAGTCTCATAGTCTTTTCTTGACTGAGTGGTGAGTGAAGATATAAGTGATTGATACATACAAAGGCAACTCTTATTTTTGTAATCACTTGTTGTGTCATTTTTTTTTCAGCTTAGTTGGATCTGCAGTAGGCTCTGAATGAAACACTTACATATTAGTGCATTTGTCGCGGCTTTAGCCGCTTAAATTGTATTTATTGGTTGTGGAACCAGCACAGCTGGATTGCTATAGAACCTACCCCCTATCTAGCCTAGGCCGTCCAGGCCTCCTAGTACACAGAGTCGGTAGATCACTTAGTACAGTATGTGATAATGAATAACAGAACCCCTGGGAAAGTATTTGTTTGTCTGCAGTGAGGAACTGAATACCTTTGCCTATGTGTTGTTTTCAAGTTTTGTAAGCAGTAGTCAGTGTAGTGCATGTAAACCTCTATAATTTTAAGTGTGTCTGTGTGTGTGCATGTTAGACACAAGCCACCAACACACCCTCCACAGTGGTTAAAAAAACAAAACCATATGACCTGATGCCTTTATTATTGACATTTTGCTAGTATTTCTTCATGTTAATGGCATTTTCCTAACAAGATGGGGAGCCTTAGGTACAGTATGTTGTTAGGATAATGCCTTTGGCCTCAAGAAGCAATGGTGGTGAAGTATCATTAGTAAAGTCTCTTCCTCATACAGTGTTGTTTTCTAACCATTTTGTCCAGTTACTGTTTATTGTAATTCACACCCTTCACACAGTACCCATCTATCTTACTATTGACACCTGGTTAGTTTAGGGATGAGAAGAGATAGGAATTATGAGGACTTTCTCCGTAGAACAATGTGTGTCTAAGGGAGAAACTGAATGCTGTAGTTGATAGATGTTATTATTTTTATATCTTTGCCAGAAATTTTGTGCATGAAATATAGAACTCGTAAGACTTTTCTTTTATTCATCAATCTGAAATGAGCAATAACCAGGTTGTAATATTTGTTCTCAATTTCTTTTCTTACTGCAGATATAGATTTCAGTCTGTGGTGATTGAGTATGCAGTTAAGTGTACCCCACTTGTACTTGATTGTTGATATTCAAAGTAAGTTGGCATACATATACTGAAGCGTTCATGTTATCAGGTTTACAGATAATTATTATATCATCTAATCTTCCCTTTTGATATTTTAAAATACAGTACAGAACTGTTCTGGGTGAGAGAGCAGTTTAGGAAAACAGTGTAGTACTTTAACTGTTAATCATATAATGTAATGCTTTAGGTGCTCCTAGTACAGTTGTCCATTCTCTCTGAAAGTTAGATAGACTTTCAGCATTGTAGGCTCACACATGTACAGTTGTGGACATATGAAGCAGACACACCTGCAGCGGGGTCCCTCATTGAGCATAGGGTAGGATGAGACGTTGTGTGCAAAGACGACACGTCATGTTCTATGCTTGGTAAGGGCCCCCCCCCCCTTTTGAAATGTGTCTGTTTCATGTGTCCGCAACTGTACACATAGAATAGTCAAGGCCTTTATGACTTCAAATTATTTACTTGCCAACAGATGCTCAAATGTTCGGTTTGTTATTCATCAACACTCCTGCGACTGACAATTTCTGCACAAAGGAATATTTTTTTTGTCGGAGGGAAATGCGTTTCATGTCGAGAAATTCAATATTGTTCCAAGTTATCCTCATACAGTAGACCTCTTCACACCTTACTTGATATAAAGTACTGTAATAGACAAACTCCTGGCTATTTAAAATATCAAGGATTAACCAGCAGTTCTAGGTCTGCTTAGGTCTCCAGTTTGCAGTATTTCAGTTTAGATTATGTGGAGTCCATTGTACGGTAGGTGTTTTATTCTTTATCCGATATATATATATTCAGTATGTCCACTGCTGATATCCCTAGATCGTGTGTGATTGGTCGGTGCTGGACTCCTATCAAACACCTAGGTTTCAAACGTTGATAAGTCACAGTCTAACTCTCATTTGCTCCTTTGTTATGCTCTGGTTGAATTTGTTATGTTTGTCTCCCTTTTCATTATTTCTCCAGTTACTTGTAACATCATAGTAACAAATGCCATATATGCCCTGGTATTTGTTTCTTTGCATTTTCTGACTTTCAAGCTTTACAAAAGTGGTTGGTGGGGACATTTACTAACTGCTATACAAACACCAGAAATATGTAAAATATAACTTACTACTACTACTACTGCTAATAATAATAATAATAATATAGTATTAGTAGCAATAGTGATAATAAAACTGAATTTACTAGCACTTGAAATACAAAATTGAAGCAATGTTACAATTTATATATAAACTACCTTATTTTGTGTGAGGTCACAATTACAACCTGGCTTTGATGAAAAAAGAAAAGTTTTTACTAATTTTGTTGATTTTTTTTTTTTTTTTTTTTCATTTCTGAATATGTACACGCTATGACTAAAATTATTTCTGCTGCCCCCTGAAGTCACTGTAACTTCTTGGCCTGTGTGTGGTGCAGTATGTGTTTAGTGTTCATCATCCATACATACATACATAACCGTGGGGTGTAAACCTGTCTGGTGTTCCCCCCCATAAGAGCCTTGATTATTTTGTCATTAGTAAGCAAAATAAAATATTCACAAAACAGGTCAAGTGATTACAGTGACCTCTGGTGGTACTGAATAAGACTTCAGTCCTAGAGTGTACAAATGCTCAAACTGGTATCCTTACTCAGTGTTTGTTGGATATGGAAACAAACAAACAAAACTTCTCGCATTATCTGGAGTGAGTTTTTCACATCTTTGTCCACTGTGTCATATATTTAGGCACAAAATTGTAAGGATATTTTTGAGCAATGGTACATTTCTCTACTGTGCATTATTACATATTCTTTAACTTAATGATAGATAGATGTTTTATATTTATTATTTTCTCAAGAGGGAGGTAGGGTGTGAATTAATTTCAGTACATGGTTTAATTTCCATCCCTTTTCCTCTCAATTGTTGTCAGTGTAGTTCAATAGTCACTTCATATTCAAATGCTGTATTTATTCTCTATTGATGTGCTATTCAAGACTATTATTAGTATTGTACTATTGTTATAATCATAATTATGATCAGTGTCATTATTATTATTATTATTATTATTAATTTCCTTTTTTTTTAATTATTATTATTATTATTATTATTATTATTATTACTATTATTATTATTACTACAGTATTATTATTACTGTTTTTATTTTTACAATATTTTTATCAATATCATTTTTACTAGTTCATCATTCCAGTACATTATAACACTTATAATATATTCTTTATATTTTTGTTCTATTCTTTGAATTACTAATATATTTATAATGATCATTATTATTATTATTATTATTATTATTATTATCCATGTTTAATGATAATGAACTGATTGTTGTAGTTTTGAGAAGAGCATCTGTCTCTTTGTATCTGTGCCAACTTTTCTATGTGACTGTGATTTTTGTGTTCTTAATTTTTTTGCTGTTTACTTTTCTTTCAGATTATGTTAATAGCCTTTTTCTATTCTTAATGGGTGAGGTAAGTGTTCCAGGTAGCGTCTGATGTGCGTGTGCTGTGCGTGCGTACAAAATTTATGTGTGATTACAAAACTGCGGTTGATGAGTTTGCAATGCTGTGACTGGAACTGTGTGTGTTTAAACGTACGTGTGTATCTGTGAGTAGTGTATGTCTGTAGATTATGCTTCAATTAGTGTAGTGTGTGTGTGTATGTGATGTTACCAAGAGAATATGGATTTTTTATACTGTACTGTAATAAATGTATGCATGTAGGTATGAGTATGTTTGTGAGTTTACCTAAAAGTGAGTGATTTGTGTGTATGCATAATGTTCATGAGTATATATACAGTATGCAGTATACCTGAAAAATTTTGAGCATGAATGTGAACTCTACAAAATTAATGAGTACAAACAGTTATGACTTTTGTGTGTGTGTGTGTGTGTGCAGTGGTATATGTACCATCCCAATTTCCCCCAACCCTTTTAATGGACATGTGAAATGTAGTCGAACATTGCGAGTGTGAGTGAGTGAGAGTGAAACATATCGACATTGCCCTTCCCCTCCGCCTCCCCCAATAGAAGTTACTGTACTATACTATACTATATTTTCATATGCACATTTATATCTGCTGTTTTAACCCACTCAGTCACTCTGTGTTAAAATATTTTGTGCCTTTCTACATCAGTTAGAAATAATTCGCATATTTTAACTGAATACCATGGGAATTATTCACATACTGTATCTCAAGGGGATATTGATTCTCTTGAATGTAAATTGGAAAGCTACTGATTCTTCCAAACCTTGCCACAAAACATCTCCCCTACTAATGAAACTGAGGTCTTCTGTTTTCTGGCATAGAATGGAGGAATCAGTAACCCTCCAATTTACCAACAAAGAGATTCATCCCTTTAATTGGGCACCATTAAAATCTCAAACCCTGGGGGATGACCCTGAGAAATGTTAATGGCAGTTCTCATTTAGTATTTAAATGTATTGGTCATTTCTTAATAATTCATAATGGGTATCATAACTAGCCATGAATTCCTTACTCCTTATTCAAGGTTTGAAATGGTTCCCCTTTTGAATTTATGAACATTTCCCGGTTTGATTTCACAAACAGACACCATTTTGAACACGAGTTTTCCCAAATAAAATCTGTGAGTGGTTCCCAGTTTAAGCTCATGAAAAGTTCCAACCTTAAGCCTGTGAATTTTCCCAAGTTCATAGTGAGAATGATTCTCTGCATTTTCCTGATGTGAAAGAACATGACATATTTTCCCATGACTGCAGTTGAGTGGGTTAACATTTACTCTGTCTGTCAATGTTCAGTTTGCCTTCTTGGGCCACTTGTTTGTGAGTCACGCCAAATTTTTCTCAATGCGAAAGCCTGCACCACTTTGCCTTCCTTGCCATTATTATTATTATATTTATTACCATTATTATTGATTACTGTATTGTTATTGTTGGTGTTGTTGTAATCATCGCTCTCAGGTTTAGCACATGGACGTGAGGAATTATATAGTACTTGTGCATCGTTTGTTTAGTATTCCCATTATTTTAGGGGATACTCTCCTCTGGTCAAATTGGGGGGCTACTGATACCTTCAAACTATGCCAGGAAACAGATAACTTCAAATATACTAGTAGGGGATCTGTGTCATGGCATAGTTTGGAGGAATCAGTAGCCCTCCAATTTACTGAAAAGATACGAATCCCCTCAAGCTGCATTCAGAATATAACAGTGGCAATTTGTCCAACTCTTGGGAACTTATTTGATGTCCCAGTCCCAAATGCCAAGCCTGGGAGTGTTATCATCATTATTATTATTTTTTTATATGTGTGATTCTTGGACAGTTTTGCGGAAAGCACCCTCCGCCTCCCTAACGGTGTCTCCTTTTGGTTTCAGCGCACATGATTCTCATTCTCTCTCTATATATCGGTAGTTGCTCTTTTCCCGGCTGATGGTATGGGTCAGGTCAGATACCGTAAGATCAGAAGCAGGGAGAGATTTTGATAGCAACAGTTGATGGAAGATTGATTGAATGCAGAGAAATTATTTGACACAAGTCAGTTAGTGTAAGGTTGATTGAATACAGTACAAGGAAAAATTTCGATAGAGGCAGTTAGTGGAAGGTTAATCCAATGCAGGAGAAGAATTTGTCTGAGGCTGTTAATGAAAGGTTGATCAGATGTAGGAAAAGTACTTGGGGGGGGGGGGAATATTTATGTATAGTTTATCGGGACTAATAATAATAATACTCTCTGCCCAGCTTGGTCAATGTCCTTTACCATCAGCTGAGAAATGAGTACAGTTGTTAGTTAGCATTGATTCATTTTTATGTATTCATATTGCTAAGACGTATTGACTAGTCCCTGACAATACAGCCGTCTCACACCCATCCATGGCTTGGATAATGGATTTAAAATGTGGTCATATATAAAATAAGCCAAATGAAGAATCTGAAGACTAAAGTATGTTATGATATAATATTATAAACAATGGCTTACATATGTGTGATGATATACAGTATACAGTTTTTGCCAAATAAAATAATGCAAAATAAAAAAAAATATGGCAAAATATATACAGTACAGTACAATTGTATATATACTGATCTCTTGCTCTTAAAGGAAAGCTTCTAAAATGTAAGATGTGTGACTACAGTATAATCATGCAGTACACGCTTGCCTCTTGTACTGGTGTTTACCCAGCCCTGGCTCGGAAAATTTAGCGAAACTGATTCATACATGTATAAATATTTAAAGTTACAATTTTTTTTTTTCTTTTTCTTTCAAAACTGCTTAGTTCATAATGTTATGAACGACACAGTATCAAACACTAGGAAGAGGGACTGTCTCTACACTTGAGATCTGAGAATTAGTCAAATAGTCTTATGCAGTACTGAATATACAAAAATGGTATCTGCTTCATGTAAGATACTTGAAGCTTAGTTTAGAAAGGAAATATGGTTAGATTCTCCAGAATATATTTGACTAATGCAAGATTAATTAAGCGTGAAAACATTGCAGTGTTGGAAATAGAGAAGCGCCTTGATATTTTGCCAATATTTACCAGCCTTTTCTTTAATTATTTGACTTATGATTAAGGGGATGTTCTCATTTGGTCACATTGAGGGGTTACTGAATCCTCCAAACTGTGCCAGAAAACAGGTGGCCTCAATGCACAAATAGGGATCTGTTTTATAGCATTGTTTGTAGGAATCAGTAGCCCTCCAGTTTGTCATCAAGAGAGTATCCCCTTAACCATATACCTGCCATCCATCCCCGTGTGCAAAAGAAAAGACGGTTGGTTTCAGCCATGGGGCCAAAAAGGTACACCCCACAGGGCCACAATTAATAAAAACGCACTAAAAGCAAAGTTGTGGGATGAAAATATAGCCTTTCGTCACAGAACACAATAATCGTCCAGCGTTCTTGCCAGTTTGAGTGACAATGGAGAAATATAATACTGAGTAAGGCTTTGTAGACTCTATACTCACACAATTTTTTTTTTCCTAGATTAATTACTGAAATATATAAAATTATCTAATCCCTACAAGCTTTACTTCAGGTACGACAGGGTTTTATTATACATGTTATCAATTATTAAAGCATGGTTTTGGCGACAGATAAAATCACAGCATTTTATTACAGTACTCTATCAACTTTGTACTTGTACACAGTTAAGATTTTGTGATTTTTAAAAGTCACAAATATTATAATGCTCTATTCTACACAGCAATTTACTATTAACATCATACTGGTATACAGTGCAGGTTTTGTGATTTATAAAAAAGTCACAAATAATATTAAGATTTAATGTACACTGCCTCAACACTGGACATGATGAGGTGACTAACCTGACTTGACCCCTTACCCCCTGCAGCAGTCAAGCAGTCCCATCGACAGTGGGTGTGTGAGGGACGAGTCCGGGCCACAGGTGGACCCCAACCCACTGCCCCTGCCTCCAGTGCCCCACGAGGTGATGCGCACCGCGTCCGAGCGACACCAGAAGGGACTCATGTGCCCCTGGATCTATCAGGTCTTGACACAGGTACGTAAAAAGGGAAGGTTTAATTTCATTACAGTCGCTGGAAAGAGAGGTGTTGCTGTTTTATTACAGTGTCAGGTTATCTCTAAGTACTGTGATGGTTAATATTATGGCTAATATCCTTCCTGATGGAATACAATTTGAAGATTGTATTTATCTATAAGTACAATACTCAGTGTTGAAATAATGGATGATTGGGTGAAGCGATTAAAGTGGTAGTTAAATTATTAGCCAATATCCCTCCTGATGATGCCTGGCAGGGCGAGGTGAAGTTTGGAGTGTGTATGGAGGATGAAAACAGCCGAGAACTCCCCAACGCTGCTCTGTTCTTCCGGGCAGTGAGGCAGTCCATATACGCCATCCTGTACAACCTTCACCACCACACCTTCATGGCTCGCAAGGCTAAGGAGGAAGGTCAGAGTGAGTATCCGCTATCATTTATAAAGGCTGCTGCTCAAGTGGTATTATCATGCTGACTTATACCAGCATACTTTTACTGAATCATTATCCTTGTCCACAGAGGGTCTGGCTACGGAAGTACCTGAGGTGAAGATCCGAGAGTGGGTGTACAGCAGGAATAACCCTTACCGCACTGCTGACGTGGTTGAGGCCACTCCCATCAACTGGGCTGTACCCACTGTCCAGAGACTTTGGTTTGGGTAAGAATATATAGGCTACTGTACTTCACCTTTTAATGTTGTCAGCTAAAGACAGAGTTTGGTTTGAGTAAGAATATTATGCACTTTATCTTGTAATATATCTATGCTAATATGTTTGCAGCGCTAAGTTTGGGTAAGAATATATACTGTGTTTCTTCTTTTGATATAGTCAGCTTAAGAAGTTTGATAATATATCTGTACTAATATGTTTTGGAGGGCTAAGTAGCCTCTAATTTGTTCACAACAGATTACATAATTATAAGGAAGAATGTTATGTTGGCATACTGGGGAGCAACTAAT
Organism: Petrolisthes cinctipes; assembly: GCA_033782935.1. Classification (NCBI taxonomy): domain Eukaryota; kingdom Metazoa; phylum Arthropoda; class Malacostraca; order Decapoda; family Porcellanidae; genus Petrolisthes; species Petrolisthes cinctipes. The sequence continues at coordinate 32,481 of JAWQEG010007905.1, forward strand.
TCACCCAAACTATGCCAGGAAACAGCGGGCCTCAGTGTTACTAACAGGGGATCTGTATCATGGCATAGTTTGGGAGAATCAGTAGCCCTTCAATCTGGCCACAATAGAGCCTCCCCTCATCCTTGCTAGCTTCCTCATGACAGGTCGGTTGTGGACGACAAGAAGCGTCGTCTGCGAGCGTTCCTGAGCTGCATGAAGTCCGACACACCGCTCATGTTACACACCTCACATGTCCCTCAGCATCTCCTGATAATGGCCACAGTCCTTAGGTGAATAATTATAGTATTTACAGTATCTTTATTTAATTTTTATAAACTGTATAATCTATTTATTGCAGTAAAATCAAGAGTTACTGTCATTCCCTGTAATATTGTTCCATAAGATTCACTCAGATGGCTGTCTTTCCTTCACCTGCCTATGTATTTCAGGTATAATCTATTTATTGCAGTAAAATCAAGAGTTACTGTCATTCCCTGTAATATTGTTCCATAAGATTCACTCAGATGGCTGTCTTTCCTTCACCTGCCTATGTATTTCAGGTATATCATGAGTAGTCCAAGTGGTCCCGTACTAAGAAAACAGGAGCTCGATGCTTTCCTGGTCACTGCCTTCTCCCCTGATCTCACAAATGCACACTACTTGCAAGATTTACAGGTGAGAGATTCAGTTTTGCCATACAGTATAATTATATGTCCAGTAATGCAGTTGTGCCTTCCTTCGTTTTTATTTCTGTATTGTTTTTATTTCCTCTTCTATGTTTCTAGCCTTTTGAGGGCCCAGACCAAGTACAGATATACTGTAACCACATGAGTAGCCAAACTGTTCTCTCTCTCTCTCCCTCTCTCTCCCTATTTCTCTATCTATCTGTCTATATCTATCTTTTATCTCTGGACGTGCAGCTTCCCCTGGTGACTGGCCGAGGATCACAGCTGGCAGCTCTCTTCATGACCGGGGTGGAGACGGCACTCTTTGCCAATGATGCCTGCGGTGCCCCCGTCCCTTGGCTCATGTGCTGCCCGTGGCTCTTCTTTGATGGCAAGCTCTTCCATGCCAAACTCATCAGGGCCAACTGTGCCCGTTCCCTGGTGGAGGTGAGACCATACTGATTCAGTGAGGTAGAGCCTAGACAATAATGTGAATAAATAAATACTTGTATCTGCCACTTAATTTTACACTCACTTCCTCATTAAAGACCATTAGAAAATTTCCAATATTTTCAGTCCCTCATTGAATACCAACAGATATTATTTTCCTAGGTGTCTATTATTCAGTACTATACATGATCTGTATAATGAATTTAAACTTGTACAGGTGTGTGAGGGTGAGATTGACCTTGTGGCAAAGGTGGAGCGGTGCAGACAGGCAGTACTGGAGGGGCTGAGGATTGAGTTTGCACACCCACCCATCCCCTCCATGACTGGCAACAATCACCACCACAAAGTCGGACCACCGCCGCCCCCACCACCACCTCACCCCATGCCACACCACTACCCAGGCTACAACCACTACCCAGGACGAGGCAGGGGTAGGGGAGGACCAATGGGCAGAGCATACCAAGGTCAGCAAGGAATAATAGGTAGCAGAACTACCCCCAATTGGCAATAAAATAAAGAAACTCTTTACTGCTAATAAGAAACCTCTAACTGGCCATAAAAAGCTCCTCATGGGAAACTCACCAACTTAGATCTGACTCCATCCAAATATGACTTCTACAGGACTCCAACTATGACTCCAACCAAAATTGACAACTCCACGACTTCCACCCATACCATCCAACTGGTGGTACTGACGACACTTCGACTGCGACTCCTCACTCCATATTTACCAATAATATTTCTAACCTAATACCGTGACTTCTTCAGGTGGTGGTGGCCGGATGTTCTCCCGAGGCGGACAGCTGCAGGTGGCAGGGGTGGTGGTGGGGTCATGGGGGCCCAACTATGGGTCCAATGGGGGCGACGGAAGGCTCCGTGGACCCAGGCACCCGGTGAGTCAGCTGCCGTTTGTGATTTTTTTTTATACTACTGAATATGAGGCACGAAGGTTGCCCTATGTCCTCACCAGGGAAATACGTAATAAATCGTAAGAGAAGTCTAGTCTGCTTAATCTCCTCACCTGTGAAATTAATTTAAGAGAGGTTTAATCTCAATTCTAGGTAGATAACAGTGCAAAACTTGTAAGCTGCTCTAAGCCATTGTTTAAAAGTTCAATCTTAATTTTCCTCTTCTCTCAACCAAGGCATATGGAGGAGGCAGCAGCAGGGAGGGAGGCAGTGGTGTGGCAGGTGGTGGTAGGGCAGCCAGGAGTAGTCGAGGCCGACCAACTGTCTTGGTGAGTTGCCCAACTTGAGTTGTATGTTATACCTCCAGGTCTCATAGATATGTAGTTTGTTAGTGACAAGCAGTGGTTTCACCATTTCAAATGGATATTTGATAAGTAAAGAGGGTAAATGTTAGATAGATATGTAACTAAATGTTTGATAGGGAAGTTAATAAACATCTGTGTGAGGATGTTCCTTCTTTTAGGCCAAGCGTCGGACGATCAAGAAGCGTGAGGTGCGTCCAGCCACCAGAGGTCGAGGTGTCACCATCGAGTGTCCAGGCAACAGCAGGTGAGACTTCCATTAATTACTTATGGATATGCAGGTAAGAAAACAAACCATGAATTTCAAAATTATATATCGACCAGAGTAAATGGAGTTTGAACATATTTGCCCAACTTGGGTTCGCAGTTTACTACTGTTCTGTGTTTTTTTCATGAATTTTTTTATATACATGTTATAGAAATTTTTTTTAATTAATTTTCAGAATTTAATCCTAGAATAAATAACAATCTTTTTTAGTAACTGTATTTTGTTATTAATGTTGTGCAGTATATTTCTTTTAGTTATATATACTATATATATAGGGTTGTTAATATTGTACATTTGATTTACCTATAAGCATTTGCTGATGTTACTTATTGCTGTTCATAATCCTCTGTTTTTAATATCATATATTATTTATATGAATGACACTGGTGTTGGCTTGCAGTCGAACAGTTGGTGTGAAGGAACTACTGGTAATGCCTGGAGGAGGGTACAACAAGCCACAGGAGGGGCAGCAGGAGGGAGGGATGGACGGGCTGGCACCGTACACTCCCACCACCAATGGCAGTCACAATTCCAGTGGCCTCAAGAGTCCTGACTCTGGTGTCAACGTGTCCATCCTCGAGTAGAAGTCTCAGGTAGTGTATTTACTCTATACTCCTTTTTTTTTTTACTTGGAGAAAATGTACCTGATCCATTGCTAAATTTCTTATCTTTCAGTTATATTTTGCAATCCAGGTCAAATTGTTGACAATTTTCTTTTACATGTATTTTATTAATTATGTGTGTATTTTGTTTATTTTGTAGCATTTACAAGTTATATCTGCTTCCCTAACAGTACGAGAGTAAGGACTGGAGTAAAAGATTCATCACTTCCCTACATCTGTCGTAACCCGAGCAAGGACAGACGATGCTTCTCCACTCCAGCCTCAGAACTGTAACCAGCTTTCCTCTAGTTGGTGGTAAATATCTACTGCTAATATCAGTAAATATCTACAGCTGATATAAATATGTTACCATCTTATAGGTTGGTGTGCAGTCCCCAGGTGGATTGCTTAAACCAATCACTTGTAAAGGGAGAATCTCTTGTTGATAAATTGGAAGGCTACTGATTCCTCCAAAGTATACCAGGAAACAAGATGACTTGATTGCTACTAGTAGATGATTTGTTTCATCCCACAGCTTGGAGGAATCTGTAGCCCTCCAACTTACAGTCAGGAGAGTGTCCCCATAACTGGTATGATATTTGCTGTGGACATTTATATCCATTACAGTACCATCATCTACAGGAGATCAGGCTACATTCACTGCTCCCGTGTTGGACGTAATATTATAACACCTCCATACAAACCAAGATTAGCTTCACGACTCCCAATTGGAGAGGAAACAAACATACACCTGTCAGATCTGTGATGTTATACAAGTTGTATGAGGATACAGCCGGGTGATTACAGTCCCTCGAAGGCTCAGGTGAAGGCTTAAGGAATTGTTACAGGAGTTTGGGTAAGGAGGAGAAGGCATAGACCATTCCTTACCCATTCATGTGAGGGTCAATATGGATAATTAACTCTTTAATGCAACTGTCCAGAACATTCAACTTCAATGACTTTTCCCTTCCCTCCTTAACTCTTCACACTGGGGCTTCCGAGAGTGTGTGACACCATTTTATCCCGACAGTACATTCAAATACACACCTGTCTTCCCCCCTTTCAATTTTGAGAGACCAATGTGTGGCCAGGGTTTAACATGTAAGACTCTTTGTGCATCAGACGCCCCAAATTTTATGAGATGTGTAATTATGATGTACAGGTATCTCCTTTTTACATATTTTGTTTCCAATAACACACAGTAATTTTCTCATTATGTTTCATTCTTTGACTCTTTGACTTTCCATAACACACACGGCTTTCCATCACACTCTGGCCAGGAACTATCTGTCGTGTGTGTGCTGTACATGCATAGAAAGATACATTTTTTTTACACTATTTTAGATTTGTATGATCTCTTTTGGAACATAATACACTTGTAGATCATGAAGTACCTATACAATTTTAGGATTTGGTGAGACCTATGTGATTCAGACTAGTCAACCTTTCTATAACATATATATCAAAGGAAATGTTGACATTTTGATGTGTCAAAAATGATGTGATCTTAGTTTGACATATTCACCTAAATTAGGGTAGACAACAACTGCCACATTTGTCGGATCGCTGTAATTTTACGAGACACACATGATGAACGGCCAAATTTTCCATGACATACCTTGAGGGAAGACTGGTGGTGTGTTGGATGATACATTGGCTGTACTCCTAGAAAGTACAAGGTGGGCAGCTGTAGACACCTGTGAGCACACTCGCCACAAGGAGTGCCGGCTACCCCCTCCAATGCTGTTAGACACGAAGTATATATGAAAGAAGAAATTTTTATTTTTATATGACTGTTATATTGTTAATGTGGTGACTGAGAGAGTGAGAGAGCGAGAGAAAGTGAGAGAGAAAGAGAGAGACTTTTAAAAAAGATATATAAAGAGTATGAGATGTTGGTCTTGGGTAAGTTTGTGGTTTCTATATTTTTTCGGAAGTTAAACCCAACCACTACCACAGTCAGCCTGGCAATTGGATGTATGGTATATATACAGCATATACAGTTCAGTATATATATATATATATATATATATATATATATAAAAACAGTGAAAGCCTTACCAAGAAATAAATACACATACAGGATATGAAGGGAGTGGTGTAAGGAAAATCAACCTCTACCACTGTTCTCCCATTTTGTGAAGCTCTGCAAGATGCTTAACCACTAAAGTTAAAACGACATTTTAATGATTCGCTCAAGCTTGCAGAAAAATATATTTGAAGGTTACTGAACACTCAGTGGCTGCAGTTGCTAAAGCTACAGTTGAGAATTAGCTTATGTTTACAGAGAGATGTATATGATGGTTACTGAACACTCCACAGTTTCAGTTTTTTTGAGGTGACAGTGTAAGGACTTGTTTTATGTTGTGAAAATATATTTGAACATTCACTACATGTTCTGTGGCTACAATTTTCAAAGTGATATTTCAAGGACTGGAATCATTTGTGAGGAAAATGTACGTACATGTTTGTGAAGCTTACCAAATATTTTATGGCTGCAGTATTTTGAAAGTGAGAATTCAAGGACTCGTGAGATATATTATAAGTTGAGGGAAGATAATTATGAATATTACCGTACATTTCATTTTGTGATTGTTGCGGAGGAAGAGACGATTTAAGGACTGGTTTCCATTGGTAGAAATAAATGTATTATTACCCTTTTGAAAATTTATCATGGCTTCAACTGGGGTAGCACAACATACAGTTCTGTCTGTACCTCTGTTGGCAACCTGACTTAGCCGTGGCTCATAATAGTAGTAATGCAGTACTGTATACAAACTGTTTCTTCAATAACGATTTTAAAACAATCAAGCTCTTATTCTGGAGCACATGAATAGTCAATTTTTTCTTAGCTGATGATGCTTCAATGCACCCCTTGTAACTCATTGGTTTATATTTACTGTACTACTGTATAATATTATCTGTAGTGTTTTAATGAATACTGATGTGTCACCATTGTTCCATTCGCAAACTGCCCCAAGCCAGTTTGTGGAGGGAATTCATTGCTGTAACCCTCCAAAGTTTACAAGTTTACAAGTACAGTTTCATTGTGCCGTGGACTGACTGCAAGAGATTATATTGAATGAATGAATGCCTAGCCCATAGATAAATTCATATACAATACAAGTGGAATGTAATTATTAACGGTCCTAGTTGGTTTACTGTCATGAGTTACAAGGAGAGCCATTGACATTTCTGTAACTTGTAGTGTGATCAGCTAAGAAAAATGAGACTACAATACACAACCACAAAGACCCATGTAACTATTTATGTTGTGAACTTGTGAGGACAGTTATCAACATCCCAAAATATAACAACACAACCTGCATTTTGCCCAGCCGGTGTTAAGAATACTTGTTGCTGTATCCGTTGGTGTACTGCACGCGCACTTTGTAATACGAGATGTTCATAATTCGCTGTTGATGTTTGAAGGTAAATCAGAGCTTTGGAGTTTTAGCCCAGAATTTTTGGAGACATACGACTCACACCCTTCAAGTACCAAAGTCTTTTTTTCTTAGTTGATTTCTCTGATCTAATAACATCGTCTAGAGTTTTTCAGAATACAGCCACAAAACATCTCTGGCAGTGACAGGTTTAAGTGACACTTACCCTGTGGAATATACAGCATTATGCAATTACCCCATGGAATTTCAGTACACAAGGACTGTAGCATGACTACCAGAATTTTGACTCGAGATGTAAGTATGCATGCATGACATTATCTGAAACTAAGATGTATAATACTGGCTAAATATTGTGTACTGTACAAGTAATTATCAGTAGTGTCATGCAAATTCCTGGTTGTGTACAAGTCATGTGTATGTACTGTGTATGTACTGCACATTAAATATTATGCTGAAGGCCAAAAGTTTGTATAAAAATGTATCTCATTGTTGTCATATTGTGCTAGATTCTGGGCATAAAATATCAAAGCTCTGGTAATGATTTTGAGAATTTATATAAAGGTTTAACATTTTGCTTGTAACTATATGAAAATTTAACATTGCATATAACTTTAATTAATTGAATGTCAAGGTAAGACAAGGCAGTAGCCACTCTTATAAAGGTAGTAAATTTAATGTTAGCCTAATCTTAGCTATCTTTACAAGCTGCCATGGCCTTCATTGGGATTAGATGTTGTCAGTGAATTGGAGGCTTACCATTCACCCAAAATGTGTAAGGTATTAGAAGAAACAGATAGGGTGATTTTACACTTGTTGTTGCTTCCCTATTAAAAAAGATAATTACAAGACTAGGGGTATATTAGTTTAGGGCTTTGTTTGTGTGTGTGTGTGTGTGTGGTGAGGTTACAGAGGTGTTGGCTGGCAGCCTTCATTTCACTGACAACATCATAATGTCCTTGTCAGTGGCAACTTTTCCAATCAGATTTTCACATGATCTGTGGTGTCACAGTATAGTACCACAAAAGATTTATCACATCCATTGGCCATTCGTTTTTTGAAAAGTGCAGAACGATGGGGGTACAAGCGCCACTTCCACAGCTTCGAGGAATATACTGTAAAAGCTTTAAAAAATGTTCATGCCTTCAGAATTGCCGTAGTTCTTAAGTCAGGTGGTGGATGGAATGGGATTAGAGAGAGTCAGATTATTGTTGTCATGGAAACATTGTGTTATTGGCAGTACAGTCACACTATATTGCCTGTATATGCTTGGTGATTGCAGTGACTGGGATTAATGGCAAGGAAATCCTCAAATAACTTCAAAACAGTTGTACAGTATTATTCTAGGGGCGATGAACAGACAGGGTTTTAAACCCTTTTCAAATATAGCTGTATATTGTACTTTATTTCTTTACAGCTTGAGTTTAATGGTCATAATTCTTTCCTCTCTCCCCTTATATTTTTATCAGACATACATTCATTGCTGTCAGGTTAGTCATAAGTTTCATCAACGCATGTACCCCAATCATTCTGCATTTCTTTTCTGTACAATCTTGTTACCTACCCTATAAGAAGCATCTCTTGCAATGGAGTTGTACTGGTGTTCCCGGTCCAATTGAATAGGGTGCAAATTATGCTGGGATGGCTGGCCAGTGTTAGGTGTTGTTTATGCAATTTAAAGACGGCATTTGAAATACAGTATTGTTGACAGCAAAGCTTGGGGAACTTGTATAGTAATGTAATAATCTGATTGGTTGGTGTTTTCCATTAATGCAGTACTGTATTCAGATAACATTCAAAACAGTGTTGTTGTCGACAGTTGAGAAAACTATACTGTGATGTTTTGATAGAATGTATAATTGGAACAAGTACAGTCGCTGGTGCAGCTAACGTGTTAATTCAATTTTCCCAATAGAATATAAAACATGTGAGGCTTCAAAACAACACTATATATTCATGTGTACTGAGTTGAGGGATGAAAAGTGTAATGTTTTGATCATATTATGTAATCTGGGTTAGTCGGTGTCCTGTGGTAATAAAGTTTTCACATAGCATTCTAATCATTACTGATGACTGAGTTGGAGAAAAGTGGAATGTTTTGATCCGATGTAAAACTCAGATATATACTGTAGCTTGTGTTCTGTGTTAATGCAGTTTTCTGATAGCATTCAGAACTATGTTGATGATAGAGTTGGACAAAACTTTAATGTTTTGATGAAAAAAAATCAGTTAGATAATTATATATATAATACAATAAAAACATTTAGGCATTGTAGATTTTTTGGGCATTTGTATTGCTGCTTACAAGGCCCTCTGAGGATTTACTTGTAACTTTAATTAAACAAAACTTTCATTTAAAGGAAATGGTGCACATTATTATTTACAATGGATTTATTGTTACTACTACCGTACCTCCCAAGTTTCTTACAGTTGGGAGCAGACTTTATGTTTTCATTTTTTCCCCATAGTATCTTGCAGCATGTCTGTGTTTTCAGTGAGGGGCCCATGATGTTTGTGTCATAATGGCCGGCGTTCTTGACTCGCGCTTTTACCTGGGAGGCATTGTAATTTTTTTTTTTTTTATCTCTCTCTCTCTTTTCTAGGCAGTGATTCGTGTTTTCGTGCACTGGGAGTCCACCCTTATTAAATTGTCATATTAATAATAATTCTTTTAGTGGCCTGTGTTTCTATTAGAATATTGGAGGCTACTGATTCCTCAAAAATGCACTAAGAAATGTATTGCCTCACTCACTACAGCCTGGGTTGTTTGTTTCTTGGTGGTACAGTTTGGAGGATTCAGTTAGTCTAAATTTGCTACCTAGATCACAGGGTCCCCCGTGAAAGAAAGCCAGTATCAGTTGTATAGATGTGTCACAGATGCTTACAGTATTGCATGAGGAGGGCAAAAAAGCCACACTGGTCTATTTGTGTTCTTGTGGAAAGCTGCCATTAGGTAAACAAACCCAATTCACGGTACCAGGAGTCGGTACAGTATTGTAGAACACCGATGATGATGGTAATGATAATGATAGTTTGGCACACATGAAACTGCCTCACCTGCCCAATGACTTGCATTGTGGTGAGTGAGATGGAAACATTAATTCCAAAACGGACTACACTCGGACAACACATCACTTTCTTTCCACAGACCTACATTAATGGGACTGTGAATTTCAAATTGATGGGTATTGTGTTGTTTCGGAGTTCAGTTACCTATTTGACACCTCGTATAGGATATAATTATGTACTAAATGTGTTGAGCGTAAAGTAACTCCCAGTGCACCGGGCGGGTGATCGACAAAAACAATAGCTCGCTGCCAGGTAAACGTACGAGTCGAGGATTTGGCCGACAATACCTTAAGTGTCATAATTGTTAAACTGCTGGAACTCTCACAGTCTTGTATTTTGCACTCTGCCATTTGCTTCTAATCCAAGTAATTATAATAATAATAAAAAAAAAATGACCCACGGAATGGTGTGTGGTCGTATTAACCCATGCTAAAAAAAAATGTAATACAGTAATGATATAAATAATGAATTTTTAGGAACATGTTGGTTGGAATATAGGTAAATAAATAATAGTAATCCTTGTTGGTTCGGAAGACTCTGCTGCCATCACTGTAGATAATAAGAATTGAGATGTGAACAGCGGCATTGTAGTACAGTAAGATGTGTTTATCTCCTTGGGATTTGCCCTCGTGTAATTAGGATTAATATTGTATGTATTCCTGACCTAATGAGGATGGATTAATGTTTATATTTGCTGATTGTGGAGGTAATCTTTATTCTATATTGCAGATGATGATGAGTAAAGGCACGAAGCTCACTCTATATTCCCACCAGTGAAATAGAACGAGTGGGATATTAAACTTCTTCAGTATAATCATGTTTTAATTATTTTTTCACTGGCTAACTGTGGGTGATTTTGTTTGGCACAGGAATACACACACATACATAAATGCTGTCGGCAAAGTATTTAGGGAAGCTATTTTTTGTGAGTAAACCGAAGGGCTACTGATTCCCCCAAGCTCTGCCAGGAAACAGACTAGTACTTCGGTGTACAACTAAATCTGTTTTGTAGCATAGCTTAAAGGAATTAGTAGCCATCCATTTCACCCACAACCATAGATAGTAATGAACCAATATGATAATCAATCAGCCATTAACTTTGCTACCAATTGATATATTATAATTTGTTATGGTAGCATCCATATACAAGCAGTGGTAAAGTTTTTTGATGTTGTGTGTTTCTATTCTTCAAAATGAATGTTTCAAGATGTCAGCATTGTCTTCCCCTCCAACCAAGGTGTCTATAGTCAGCCTCATTCCCGTCCTATGCCTTCACTGGGAATTGTTCAGGTCGTCAGTGTTGGTGGATCCATCTTGGTAATCTGTTTCCACTAAATGATTATATTACTCTCAAGGAATGGACAAAAGACTTGGCTGCAGTTGTATAAACTCGCGTCTTTGTTTTGCTCCATCTTATTCCTCGTTCCAATTCTCTTTTATCTGTCCGTTCCTTGTACAGTACCGTCTCATTACCAAATGCCCTCTATAACTTTTTACTAGTTTTGCATTAATGTATTTCATTGTGTTGCCAGGGCATTGGTTGATTGGTGCCTCAAATATAGTACTCTTTCAGACTTGAAAACTCAAGTTGCTCTATACTGTATTTTCTTTTCGTTTTAACCAAAGTGTCAGAGCTATGAATTGATGGATAGAAATGAATTGATTACCTTTTAAGTGAGGTATCAGAGCTACAGATTATTGGATAGAAGTACAGTAAATTGAATTGAATTAACCCCCAGTGCACAAACTGACGAGTCAAACTGTTCCCAGTGAAAGCAAAAGACGAGAACACACAGTGGTTGTTTGTCCCTGGAGAGTCAGTGAACCCAGGCTGCTTATTGGTGTACAGTTGAACGCACAAATCTGTGTTCCGTACGGTTGCTGGCTCGGCGAGAAAAATCGTCTGGTGCGGGCAATGTGGAGTCTACGTATCCCTTCAAACTGCGCTGAAAAACACGTCCCCCAGACTCTTATGGAGGGATTCTGTTTCCTGGTCAAGTTTGGAGAAATCGATAGCCTTCCAATTCCAACAGCACACGAGAAAATTATGAGTTTAGTGATGGTGGTGATGACTGGTTATAAAGGTCAAGATGGATGGCCACTGACTCCTTCATGCAAACTACACAAGACAACAACAAGTCTGACACCATTACACTGTAGTAGTCCATTTTGTGGCATTGTTTTTGGAGGAATCAGCACCAGCCCCTCAAGGTGAACATCATAGCCAGTCAGCATTTACCATCTCTTAGCTTATTATTTTTCTATGATGTACACACATACATACATACATACATACATACATACATACATACATACATACATACATACATACATACATACATACATACATACATACATACATATACACACACACACACACACACACACACACACACACACACACACACAAGTAAATATAAAAAAAAAAAACACACACACACACACACACACACACACACACACACAGTACATCATAACACACACCAGCCCCCGTACTGACCACGAACTTATGCACACAACTGTACTATTACTTTATATACTTGCAATGGAAAAAAAAAATTAAATAGTTGCTACTACTACTAGTACTGGCATCATAGCATTAGGAAATACATATTATTAGTAGTTAAATTAGTCATGGCAATACTTCTTTGCCAAATGTTTCAAATAGATTATGTGTCTGTTCTTCTGCTCTGTGTTGAAACCGCTCAAAATACTACTACTAATATTTGAGCCATAACTAGGTATCTGAAGCAAAAATTATCCCCGGATATTTTACAAGCGAGAGAAAACAAATTGTACTCTGATGTATTTGGGAGTTTTTCATCTTGTTGGCATTATCATTCTTGTTACACAGTTAGCAGAGTTGTGAAATTTCATATTAAAAAGAAATTTGACATGCATTGTTGAAGTCAAAGGTCTTAATAAGTTCCCAGTATTGTGTTGGGTATTTTAAGGAGGTCATCATATGTAAGAGAGTTTGAGGGCTATACTGATTCTTCCAAACTATGCCTGGAAACGGATTACCCTAGTATGCGATAAAGGGATTCCAATTTGTGGGGTAGTTTGTGGTAAGTAGTAGCCCTCAAGGTCTTATACAATATATGAATGACTCCTTCCATGCTCGGAATACTGTGAAACATCTACATCTTCTGTGGAAATCAATTACAATAGTAATGTTATATGATATAATTTGATGCCGGCAGCCGAGATAATATACTGTACAGATATTCGGATAATTTTTCGTTGGTGGCCAAGATATGTAATACATTCATTACCTTTGCGCCTTTGCCTCCCAGGACACTCACACTCGCTGGACCCCTTCCTTCCCGGATATTATCATCATCATCTTGTAAAGCGCTTTTGAGTACATACATTACATTAGACTTGATTTTACGTACATGTGCTATGGTAAATACTATTAACGCTGACATGGGTAGCAGCTCGAGTCATTATTACTCCTGTTTCTTACGGTAATTATTGAATGGGCCCCTCTTTGATGTTATGCTTAAAAATATAACAAAACAAACATTTATTGGTGAGGTTCGTGTGAGAGGAGAATGGGAAATGCGTTTAATGGGGCCAAATATCACTGTTGGCAGACTTGGAGGCCGTGACAGCCTCCTCCAAACTGTACCAAGAAGCAGACTAGCCTGGTATAGGGTCACCTGCCTCTCTAACATGTTTTGGAGTAATGTACAGCCACAATCAAATATCTACCAACACTTTCCTTCCATTGTTGAAAATATCTTGGTAGTAAAGAACATGATGTGTATGAATTTGCAGCACCTCTAAATAATAAATGAGGGAGTTGAGGTGATGTAAGGTATTGTTGTATGCTTATAGTTTGATACGATACTGATTAATTGCACGATGAAAGGAAAGTGTCGGTGGTTATTTGATTGTGGCTGAACATGTACCATAATTAGACGCCTTCAAATCTACCAGCAGATATATTGACTTCTTTAATTGGAGGGATTTTTGAAACACATTGCTACACTGATTGGGTGAAACTTTAATGGTTCTGGACATGGTAATGAGAGGGATTTTTTACAATGATATAATTATAAACATTGTACTGTATATGGTTTGGAATAATATGTAACTAATTACATCATGAGTAGAATGTACAATATATGTATAGTTCTTCATGATTATCAATAATATATTAGTCAAATCAAAAATTTCCTAGCTACTCCTCAGCTGATACAGTTATATATGTCTTGTATGCACTTAGAGGAATGGTAACTAAGGTGTTTAATGGTGTGTAATTAATTAAAGTTTAATGTCATTGTTTAGGAAGCAATGCTAGGAAATCTTTGTTTGATGAGACAAGCATTAAGTGAACACAATAACCCTCATACATTTCCCGTTTTGCTTCCACTGAACCTCAAGTAAAAACTGATTGTTGTATCAATACAGAAATGTTTATTAACCCAAACAAGTTTGAACATATGTGTAGTGGTTTTTGAAAAGGCAAAATTGTACTCCAGTTATAATAATGTACTAACTTGTTATTCCAAGGGATTTCAGACAGGGTGTAGAGAGCAAAGACCAATTGAGAAGGAACTTTTAGGGATTTATTTTCTTCACAGCAGCTACAATGAAATTTCAAAAGTATTTTCCCACGATTTTCCCTCCATCATGTCAAAGAGGGGAAAGAAACGTCAGTAAACCTTTGTTGTCAAAATTTAACTAAGCCCTTTCAGGTTAAAATGACGAGCTAAAACATCGTCAGAAAGCCTTTACTTACTGATAGACAACCTTGAAACTGGTGTGTTGACTTGACCTGAAGAGACAGTAGTTAAAATGTCAGCTTCATATGCCTCTCACACCTTCCTTCCCTGCAGGTGGTTTTTCCCCTGTTAATTTATACTATGGTAAAAAATGTCAGCACCACAAAGCCTCCACTATTCCCCTCCTTTCCCCTAAAGAGTAAAAAAATGTCGGCCCCACCAAGCCTCCCCTTCTTTCCTCTCAGGTGATTTTTCCCCTTTGCACCCTGTCCTTAGGTTATTCTGGATTCAGACAAACTTGTTGGGAGATGTTATGTTGTGTGATTTCATGTCATATGTAGCCTGCAGTCGGGACCCTGAGGTGTTTGTGCGAGTGTCGGCCCATTGTAGACCGCACCAACCAGCTCTCGTTGTAGATGCTTTGAACGAGATCTCATTTATAATTTATTTTTTGAAGAATTGTGGTACTGTATAACTTATACTTTGATTTATATACTGATCATAATTGAAGCATGTCTTGATTAATCAGTGCAGAAGCAGAATAAAGTAAATTCTTTTTATTTTACTAAGACCGTTGATCGTTATGTTTTTGTATTACGGTGCATATGTGTCATGTAATGTGGCCAGATACTCACCAGAGACTTCAGGGCCTGCCTCCATATCAATACCCAAATTAGATATTTTGTGTGATGATTAGCCTGCAGCATCATTTTTCAAAACCTAGTTCAGGAATGGATCAAGCAGCATTGACTCGAAGTTTCACGTGACTGGCTTTTTCAAAACAAAAGATATACTGAAACTGGTTGATGTCGTATGGCTTTCTTCCTGCAAAATAGTGTTTAATGATTAATTAAAAATGAAGCACTGTGGTATATTTAGATTGGACAAAGTATAAATATATATATAAAAAAAAGCCTGTTTTGTGAAGGAAGTAAATACAGCAGTAGCAGCAGGAAAGTTTATTATAATAGGTTGTCTGGCACCTGGAGAAGAATCATTAGTTTGGAGTCTAATCACCAGCAGATGGCTGGTAACTTTGGTGATAATACATGTATTGATTTTGAACCATTATACTCTTGTTTTATATACGGGAACACTTATTTGATCAAATGTTTTTCCATTGTGAAGTGTTATAAATACATTTACCTTGTTGATATTGTAGTATCATACTGTTGTTTTACATGCATGATTGTAGTAACATACGGTACTGGTACACAGTTTTTATTGAACATTTTTCCATTGTGATACATTTCTTTACTGTATACATTTATTTACTGTACATTTCTTTACTGTACATTTTTGTGATTTCATGGCATTATAATTTTGAATGAAGTAAAAGTGATTCATAGTTATAACTTTTTTTTTTTTTTTTTTTGGATTTTGATGCAAATGTACGATACTGTTGTGGTTGGAGTTACTGAGCTTAATAACAGTTGTAATTCTTATCTAAGTAGTTATATTTTGAGGTGCAGTCATGTTATTTTGATTTATCATTATTTTTTAGATTATTTAAGGTGATATAATTCAATTGATATTCATAACCTCCTAGATTATTAACATCAAGAAGAGGTCAATGTAAATCTCATAATTATGTACTGTATAATCATCCTTGGGTTATCTAGGAAATCATGTAAAATATATAATTATGTAGTTCATTATTACCAATCTTTACTGCCAGTCATCTTGTTTGTGGTTAGGCAGAAACATGTGAAAGTGAGGAGACATGACAAAGGTATACACTTGTTTGATATTGATGCTGTTGTGTGGAGAGATATTGAGAGTAAAGATCAGTTGGAATCTCGAACCTTTTACTTACTTAACTTCCCATTGGTGCGTCGTGTGTTGTTGGTTGGTTTCGTGTTGCGCGTCACTCGTGTATTCTGTATCACCTTATGGGTCGTGTTTCGCTCGCGTACGTCACCTCACTCGGCCCCCATTGATTCTGTGTGTGGATGTGTTTTTTTTTACCATCCCCATACTGTATATAGTCTACCTATTAATTTATCCTCTTTTTTCGTTCCACAGGCCAAAAAAATTCCGTTATAATTATGTCCATTTCTTTTTTATTTACTGGCATCGTACCGAATGCCACACATGACTTGGTACTACAGTAGATTTGGCATTTGTGAATTGAAGTGAACTGACATTTTTTTACTACCCAGGGGTCATCTCATCAATAATTATGTACGGTTGAATTTGAGTAGACATGTATTGTTGCACGGTTTAGGTATGCAGACCCTGTTCAGATACAGTACAGTACATACATCCCCATAGAAGGGTATTATTTTGTCTGTTGTGATGTGGACAGAACTTTAAAGGGGTGCGGGAATAGGGGGACAGGCTTGGGAGGGTCGGGGGGATTTTGGGGGGTGCAGGAGTAGGAGGACAGGCTTGAGGGAGGGGGGGGGTTAGGGGTGTGTGGGAATAGGGGACAGGCTTTTCTACCCACCACAAGCCTGTCCCCCTATTCCCGCACCCCCTAAGCCTGTCCCCCCTATTCCCGCACCCCCTAAGCCTGTCCCCCTACTCCCGCACCCCCTTAAGAGTGTACAGGTTTCAGCTCCTTTTTGAAACTAATCCAATCCCATTCCTCTCTTCTACTATCTATCTCTTCCTTCTATTTCCATCATGTTTTTCTGTCTCTCATCCCTGTCTCCTTATTGGTGTCTTCTTTCTGTCTTTTCATGATTATCAGATGATTGTTCTTTTAGTTTTATCTTTCAAGAAGCCCTCGGTGAGTTGACAGCATTTTTGTTAGTGAGTGTACAGTACATAACTATAGACGGGTAGGTGGAGTGCTCTAGTGAATAACGAAAATACAACTACAGTATTCCATTACATGATCTTAAGGGGGTGCCGGAATAGGGGGACAGGCTTGGAGGGGTTTTGGGGGGTGCGGGAGTAGGGGGACAGGCTTGGGGGGGGGGTTAGGGTGGTGCAGGAATAGGGGACAGGCTTTCTACCCATCCCAAGCCTGTCCCCCCTATTCCCGCACCCCCCTAACCCCCACCCCCCCCCAAGCCTGTCCCCTACTACCGCACCCCCTTAAATTTTTGTTTCAAGGTACATTCCATTGTTTATAAGTTGCAGTAAAGTCATTTTAGGTAGTCAAAAATAAATGAGGTAGTCTCTATTTTTTCGCCAGCTATGTATTTCCATTTCCTTGTACAATATTTTCATTAGTGAACTACAGTAGTATCCTATTAATTTTCCATTTTCTTGTACCATCACAGTACGGTACCAAAATATTAATGTCCTATAGATAAATGGGGTATATGACGAGGGTATAGGTAGGAAGGGTAGGGGAGGGGAAGGAGGAGGAGGGAACACCTTTTACAGCTCGGTGTGTGTGTGTCGTGGCGAGGTGTTGGCTTGGGGGCTCCTTCCTTCCCTCACCAACAGTGCCAGGCAGAGACAGTCACTACCAGACTCCTTCCTTCTTTCCATTCCTAACGGCACCTTACTTTTTGTTTTTGTTTTAATATCTGCTGCATACATCATCTTCCGGGATTGGTAGTTAGTTTGGTTCGTTTATTAAGTTTAAGGGATACTATATAAGTTAAGGAATTAGTTAGTTATCTAGTGATGTAGTTGGTAGCTGGTTAGTTAATTATTATTTACGATAGTTGGTTGGGTGGTTGGTTAGTCATGTAAGTATTTATTTAGTTGGTTGGCTGGTTAGTTAATTATTATTTACGATAGTTGGTTGGCTGGTTGGTTAGTCATGTAAGCAGTTATTTAGTTGGTTGGCTGGTTAGTTAATCTAGTTGAAAAACGTCGACAAGATGAAGAATATCTACAATGGCTAACGAAAAGGATGTATTTCCTAACAGTTTCGGTGATCACTATCTATCGCCCTTTTCAGTGGTGAAGTCAGTCAGTCGGTGATATCGCTGGAACTGTTTGGATAATATGCATTTTTCGTCTGCAATTGTAGATATTCTTCATCTTGTCGACGTTTTTCCTCTAGATTAACTAACCAGCCAACCAACTAAATAACTACTTGCATATCTAACCAACAAACAACTATCGTAAATAATAATTAACTAACCAGCTAACCAACTACATCACTAGATAACTAACTAATAATTCCTTGGTTCGTTAGTTATTATTTAGTTGGTTGGTTGGTTGGCTGGTTAGTTAGTTATTTAATTTTTGGTTATCTGGTGAGTTATTAATTCAGTTTTATAGTCAAGTAATGTAGATATAGTTATTAATTTTATAAGTCATTTGGTCATTAGTCTTGGTATCGTAGTGAGGTCGGGGTCGGGGTGGGGGTCACTGACCTGGCCTGAGGGGGTCACCAGTTCGTTGGTTCACCCCAGTACGTGTCACGCTGTACCAGGCAAGGAGACGTAGGGGTCGCACACATTACTCTCTCTCTCTCTCTCTCTCTCTTTGCTTTCTCTCTCTCTCTCTCTCTCTCTCCTCTCTCTCTCCTCTCTCTCTCTCTCTCACTTGTTTTTCACCTCTGTCCTCTCTCTCTATTGTTTTTTTCTCTATTGTTTTTTCCTCTCTCTATCTTGTTTTTTTCTCTATTTTGTTTTTTTTCTCTAATGTTTTTTCTCTCTATATATATATGTGTTGTTTTTTCCTCTTTTATTTTTTTCCTCTTTTGTTTTTTTCCTCTTTTGTTTTTCCTCTCGCTCTTGTTTCTCCTCTCTCTCTCTAATGTTTTTTTTTCTCTCTATTGTCCCCCCCCCCACTCTCTCTCTCTCTCTCTCTCTGCAATCCTCCAATTTTCAGCCGTCATAACCGTAGCTGTTGAACTCAATATGGTTTTTTCTGTGTTTCCATTCCTTTTTGTTTATTATCATCTGGTTTGTTACATTACTACCCCCGAGTCCTGTCATATTACTACCCCCATTTTTGTCATATTTCTACCCCCAGTATTTGTCATAATCACTACCCCCAATTTTGTCATATTTCTACCCTAATCAAGTCTCGTCATATTTCTACCCCCAGTTTTGTCATATTTCTACCCCCAGTTTTGTCATATTTCTACCCCCAGTTTTGTCATATTACTACCCCTAGGTGTGTCTTATCACTCCTCATCGATCTGTCACATTTCTACCATCATAACAGGGTAACGTGGAGGTATTTGGCATCTTTTCTGGGTTGTTCATTAGCTGATATTTTCGTTCAGATTATACGCATCGTATGATATTTGGTAACAAAATTGAGTCGTATTTTCCCAACTACTTATGTGTGTGTGTTTGTGTGAAATTTTGTGTGTGTGTGTGGGTGTGTGTGTATGTGTGTATGTGTAGAGTACTATATTTGCGACGAAAGATTTGTAAGTACGTCAATTACTACAGTATTATATTAAGAACCCTGTGATCGTGTATGAAAATTGGAGGCTTCTGATTCCCCCTGACCATGCCACGAAACAAACTCCTTCCATATAGGTGTGTGTGTTTTGTGGCAAAATTTGAAGACTCGTTTACCTCCAATTTTCTGACTACATCATAAGGTGACGTGAGGACCCAGGTAAGTACAGTATGTATCAGAGGAAAATAACTCTTAATTAATATTCACTGGCAGTCATAATTTATAATATCCCCCAGCCCTGACAAACAACTACCTCCCATCAATGCCTGTCACATAACTACCCCCTAATCAATGCCTGTCACATAACTACCCCCTATCAATGCCTGTCACATAACTACCCCCAGCCCCAGCTTTGTTACATAACTACCCCAAGCTTTGTCACATAACCACCCCCAGCCCTGCGGTGTCACATAACTACCCCCCTAGCCCAGCCTGTCACATACCTACTCCCATCCCAGCCTGTCACATAACCACCCCCCAAGCCCTGCCAATCACATAACTACCCCTGTGAGCGATCAGGACGGTAACAAACCCTGATTCAGTTTCATGGGGAAGTGAACGAGAAGAAAGAGAGCAATTGGACGCGTTTTCTATAGCCTCATCGTAGCCAAATGGTGCATCAAAGACGAGGATAACTCTTTTAAAGTGGTTCGTCAGGAAGATTTACAGATTTTGGTTGTATTAAAGAGGGTGAAGAGTGGTGGGAGGAGAGGTGGAGGGAGAAGAAGGGGAGAGAGGTGGAGGGAGGGGAAGGGGAGAGAGGTGAAGAGGGTGGATAGAGAGGTGAGCAATATGTGGAGGAGTAGGAAGAGGAAGGAGTATTGGAGAGAAGGTGGAGGAGGAGAAGGATATAAGCTCATGTCAGAGGAATGAAGTCTGTGTGGAGTGATTTTTGAGTGATTCCTCCAAGCGATGCCAGAAAACAGATCACCTCATAAGGAGTATAGAAGGATATGCGTTTTGGAGTGAGGTTTTGGTGGAATCCGTAGCCCTCCACCTTCTCCTCCACTTCAGTTGATATTGTATGAGAATTGGAGGCTTCTGATTCCTCCATGCGATACCAGGAAACACAGAGAAAAAAAAATCTTTATATTTATCAGAGACAGCAAAAAGAAATCATATATTCATCAAAAAGAATGAAAAATCTTTAAAGCTCATCTGAGAGAGAAGCTTGTCAAATCCTTCAGGCATTGTTGTTGTTGTTGTTTGATGGTTGTAGAGTGTGTTGTTGTTGTTGTAGAATGAGTGTTGTTTTGTTTTATGGTTGTTGTTGTTGTTGTGTGAAGGATGTAGAGTGTGTGATGGTTGTTGTAGAGTGTGTGTGTTATTATTGTCATGTAATGGTTGTTGGAGAATGTGTTATTGTTGTTTGTAGAGTGTGTGTGTGTCTGTTATTATTGTTGTTGTGATGGTTGTTGTACAGTGTGTGTTATTGTTGTTGTGATGGTTGTTGTACAGTGTGTTATTGTTATCATGTGATGGTTGTACAGTGTGTGGTGTTATTGTTGTTGTGATGGTTGTTGTAGAGTGTATTATTGTTGTCATGTGATGGTTGATGGAGAGTGGTGTTATTGTCATGTGATGGTGATGGAGAGTGTGTTATTGTTGTCATGTGAGGGTTGTACAGTGTGTGGTGTTATTGTTGTTGTAATGGTTGATGGAGAGTGTGTTATTGTTGTTGTATAGTGTGTGGTGTTGCAGACAGACAGACAGACAACTTGGACTCCACTGATGCATGTGCCTGTGTCTGAGAAACACCAAATCTTTCTGTGCCACACTCGACTCAACTCAACTCAGCTTCATCGATCACCCCTAAAGCATCTCTCTCTCTCTCTCTCTCTCTCTCTCCTCTCCTTGTATTGTTGTAGTGGATTCTCTCTCTCTCTCTCTCTCTCTCTCCTTGTATTGTTGTAGTGGATTCTCTCTCTCTCTCTCTCCTCTCTCTCTCTCTCTCTCTCTCTCCTCTCTCTCTCTCTCTCCTCTGATTGTTGTAGTGGACTCATCTCTCTCTCTCTCTCTCTCTCTCTCTCTCTCTCTCTCTCTCTCTCTTTGCATTGTTGTATTGGATTCATCTCTCTCTCTCTCTCGCTCTCTCTCTCTTCTTGCATTGTTGTATTGGATTCATCTCTCTCTCTCTCTCTCTCTCTCTCTCTCTCTTTCTCTGACCCTTCCCCTTCCCTGTGCAGATCGATTGAAATGACCTGATGTACCGTCAGTAATGGCTTCGAGTACAGGACAAGGGTGGCTATTTTCACCGCACCTCACATGACCTCACCTCACCTGATGTGGCTCTTGGGTTGTTTCTCTGTAATGGCTTGACCTGACCTAATTTGGCCCTACGCATTGTTCCTCTGTAATGGTTTGACTTGAATTGACCTGACCTGACCTAACATGGCCTCACACGTTGTTCCTATGTAATGACTTGACCTGAATTGACCTGGCCTGACCTAACATGGCCCCACGCATTGTTCCTCTGTATTGCCTTGACCTGACCTGACCTAACGTGGCTCTTGAATGTTCCTTTGTAATGGCTTGACCTGAAATGACCTAATCTGAGCTCACCTGATGTGGCTCTTTCACCTGATCTGATCTAACCTGACTTGACCTAACCTGATCTTCTTTTTTCCCTTAGGACCTGCTTCTCTACGTTGGGTGAAAAAGAAGAAGAAGAAGTAATAAGATAATGAAGATAAAGAAAGAAAATAGAAGAAAAAGAATGGAAATAAAAGAAGAAATGAAGAAAAAGAACATGGAAAAAGAAGAGAGATTAAAAATAATAAAAAGTGAGATAAAAATGAAACTAATAGAAGAAGAAGAAGAATAAAAATAAAATAAAGAAGAAACCTTTGCAACACTCCAGACAAGGGGTAAGTGTTGTTGTTTTATTATTATTATTATTATTATTATTATTATTATTATTATTATTATTATTATCGTTGCTGTCCTTTTTTATAATCGAATATATTAAGGGGGGAGTACACTGTTGGTGGTGGAATCTGAAATAACAGTAGTCAGGTTAGGTAGATTAGGTTAGGTTAGATTGGAAGGATAGTCAGATTAGGTTAAGTTAGGTTAGGTTGGGTTAGGTTAGGTTAATGCATATATAGGTTAGGTTAGATTAGGTTAGGTTAATGCATCGATAGGTTAGGTTAGATTAGGTTAGGTTAGATTAAAAGGATAGTCAGATTAGGTTAGGTTAAGTTGATGTAAAGTTAGCTTAGGTTAGGTTAGGTCCAAATTGAACACAAGAGGTTGCTTCCCTTATAACAAGAGGCAAGGAGACGTCAAGAGGGGAGATAGAAGAATGGAAAGGGAACGATATAATGAGCGATAGTGAAAAGGGATAAATGGTGCCTGGGAGAGATGAAGGGAGATAAGGAGTGAGGGACTGCGAGGGTGAATAAGAATGAAGGAAGGAAGGAAGGGGAGGCGGGCGTGAGGGGAAAGTAAAGGGGAAGAGTATTATGTGTGTGTGTGTGTGTGTAGAAGAGAGAGAGAGAGAGAGAGAGAGAGAGAGAGAGAAGAGAGAGAGAGAGTACACGGAAAAGATAAAACACACATGCACACGTCAACTCCAATTCACTAACCTTTGTCAGATCACACACATACACACACACAAAAAAAAAAAAAAAAAAAAGCTGACGTACCCGTTTCTGCTTTTGGACTGTCAGGCTCAGATGGATTTTGAATGTCTATATATTTTTCGTCTGTGCCCAAAGAAGGAGAGAGGATGAGATAATATACTGTGTAGGTATATGAAGGTTTGAAGGGGTGGGAGTGATTTTGGTAGTGGGCTGACTGGCTGGCTGGTTGGCTGACTGACTGAATACGTGAATCATTGGCTGACTGACTGGCTGGTTGGCTGACTGACTGACTGACTGAATACGTGGCTCATTGGCTGACTGACTGGTTGGCTTTCTGACTGACTGACTGAATACGTGGCTGATTGGCTGACTGACTGGCTGGTTGGCTTGCTGGCTGGTTGACTGACTGCCTGACTGACTGACTGAATGAATTAATACGTGGCAGATTGGCTGACTGACTGCTGGCTGGTTGGCTGGCTGAATGATTGACTGATATACTAGCAAGCTGACTGACTAATAACTGACTGACTGACTGACTAAATGAACAAGTGATCCATATTATACAACACTACCTTGAAACTTCTCTATCCTTACAAAACCTTGAGGAGATAGTACATAGTTAATTTTATTTTTATATTTCATTATTTTTATTACAGTGTTGGGAAATCTAGTGCAAACCGATTCCTCCAAACAATTTAAAACAACAGGCCACCTTTATATTCATCATCCTGGTCCTGTTTTCCCGGCATACTTTGGAGGAATCAGGCAAGGCTCTCCAATGTACGAAAAGAGAATAAATTAACCCCTTAAGGACCCTGTGATCATGTAAAAAATTGGAGGCTTCTGATTCCTCCTGACCATGCCACGAAATAATTTTTCAATATAGGGTGGTGTTTCGTGGCAATATTTGAAGGACTCGTTTATCTCCAATATTTTGACAACATCACAGGGTCTCTTAAGCCTAGGAATTCATAAACTCGCAATCCAAAATATGTATCCAGGCTGCTGTCGAATAGCCTGATCGAATATTAAGCCAGCTCAAGCAAATATGAAACAGGATAAGCATACGTTGTAATTGTTTCACCAGTATGTCAAATGATTCGAAATTCAACAAGACCAGGATACAAATTTGGATGGCGAGTGTACGGTCTGTATATTTACTGTATGTACTATCAAAGACAAAACTCGTGTCTAATGATTTAATATAACTTGTGAACATAATGAAAATCCCACCACAGTAACGTTCGTGCCCAGTATGGTTAGCCCTCTACCATATATTTTCACCAGACTTCACTACACGAGTTCTGTTTTTGATAGTATGTACAGTTGGACACAGGAATTGGGTGGTACAGCCCAGGTGCAAAAAGATACTTGTCCCATTGAGTAACCAGTGTCTATTATCAGGTACTTGCTTTTTATTACCATCCTCAATACTGACTTCTGCCCCTGGTGTCTCTATTGGCACTAAGGAACTTGATATTGGAGAAATTGACCATCTTTCACATGGGCTTTACCACGAATTCTGTGTCCAACTGTATGTGTAGCCTGGAGATGGGGACGAGTTGTGGGTTGGGTTTGACAGACTCTCATTTATAAACATGTGATCCCCAGAATATATATAGTGACGTGGCCCATATCATATAAACCCGTGGAGTCTATCAACATACAGATGAGTCAGACCATCCCAGGCTATCAAGGATCTACATACATACATACAAATATACTCATATCAATGTATACGTCAATATATTCATACACATACTGTACTTACCTACATACATGCATGCTGATATACAAACAAACATCCTTAATTACTGACATACAAAGAAATATACATAAATACCGATATACACATATATATATATATATATACATACCAACATACATGCATACATACATAGGCCTTATATACATACCAACATGAATACTGTGTATATAATATATATATATATATATATATATATATATATATATAGTGCGTGATTTATGTATAGCGGGTAAAACTAAGGTTGAAAATAGAGGTAGAGATTCACACTGCCTCATAACTATTATTCACACACACACCACACACACACACACACAACACACGGGGTTTGAAATATGTACAGCATTGTGGTGGCTTAAACGCACCATCATTTTCAACACGACGCGAAATCTATTAAAGAGGAGATTCTCTTGTTGGCAATTGGAAGGCTACTGATTCCTCCTAACGATTCTAGAAAACAGACAAACGCCCCCAATTAATGATACTATAAGGGGATCTGTTTCGTGCATAGTTTGGAGGAATCACAGACCTCCGATTCACCAACAAGAAAATTTTTCCTTAATTAAACACTTGGATATTTCGACAAGCGGCCCCATGATATAGTCAGAAAATTGGAGGTAAATGAGTCCTTCAAATATTGCCACGAACACACACACACACACACACACCTATAGGGAAGGAGCTTGTTTCATGGCATAGACAGGAGGAATCAGAAGCCTCCAATTCTCATACACGATCACAGGGTCCTTATAAAACAATGTTATTTTAGCACTGATATTTGACACCACGCAGATATTAAAGCATATATTGTACACCCTCAAAAAATATACATAAATACACACACACAAACAAATACATACAAACACACAGGTAGATACACACACACACACACACACACACACACACACACACACAGGTAAATACACGTACATACATATATACATACAACATATGCCTACATACATACATACACTCAATGTATAAAAATATACAGAGGTTTTAGTGTGTGTGTGTGTGTGTGTGTGTGTGAAACCTTGGAGGAAATCTCACCTCACACTGCATCACACCCTAACATCTCACGTTATTTGGCAGAACATAGTAGTCTGATGAGAGAGAGAGAGAGAGAGAGAGAGAGAGAGAGAGAGAGAGAGAGAGAGAGAGAGAGAGAGAGAGATGAGAGAGAGAGAGAGAGAGAGAGAGAGAGAGGTTTTGGTGATGAATAGAGGTGTGTGTGTGTGTGTGTGTGTGTGTGTGTGTGTGTGTGTGTGTGTGTGTGTGAGACCAAGAGACAGAGACAGAGAGCAATCTATCAACCTATCCATCAAACCAACATGATAGATTGATTAACCAAACAAACATATTATGGTGAAGATGAATGACAATTATTACTAAGATACAGTAAGGCATAGATTTTCAAAGTGACGTGCACACACACACACAGACAACCAACCATCCCTCATACAGACAGAAGAAATGCAAAAAAGAAAAAGAAACTAGTAATAAAATAATAAAAA
>JAWQEG010007906.1:0-19262 GCA_033782935.1 Petrolisthes cinctipes
CTCTCTCAATCAACAACAACACACGCAAGTAATAAATGAGAGAGAGAGAGAGAGAGAGAGAGAGAGAGAGAGAGAATAGTCAGCAACCCACACTCGATAGCAAAACAATAGAACTGAATGACTGACGGACTGAAAGGAGAGAAAGATGACCACGTGTGTTTGTTTACCCTGACGCCATCTATTGTCAAAAACCTTCACCTGTTTGGAAAAAAAGGCGGGAAACAATTAGATTCAGATTAAAGCATAGTCTGATATGAAACACTATTGAAAATCTTACCTATTATACACTTACTTTCTCTTTCTTTAGTAGTGGTTAATGGAAGATTGTAATTTTGGTTTCTACACACACACACACACACATACACGATTGAGAGAGAGAGAGAGAGAGAGAGAGAGAGAGAGAGAGAGTGTGTGTGTAGCCATGCATGTGTACTGTAAAAGGCTACACACACACACAAACACACACACACACGGACTAATTTATTGAAGCCTCGACAACCTCTCTGTGAACCATGAACCCTTGACTTGTGAAACTGAAGCACTAATAGTAAAAGTTCACAGATGTTTTGCCAAGGATTATTTCACACCTTTGGCTAATTTTTTGCATTATAATGGATTACCAAAAGTGAGTCATTAAGGCACTTGACCCCGAGAAATACATAATTTTTATTAAATTTTAAGCTGGGATACAAACGATTATAATGCGACGTACAGCCACAATCAAATAACCACCGACACTTTCCTTCCATCGTGCAAATAAATCAGTATCACATCAAAATATAATCATACAACACCTTACGTCAACTCAATTCCCTCAATTATTACTATGAGGTGCTGCAAAATCATACACGTGTTGTTCTTTATTAGCAAGATTTTTATTACGAAGGAAGGAATGTGTCTGTGGATATTTGATTGTGGCTGTACAGTCTACTCCACTCCTGCCTTCACCACATCAGCGTTGCCATCGTGTGTCAACCAAATTGTGTGAACCACCACCAGTTTTGAGACTCAGATTCGAAGCATATGCCAAGACCCTGGCATATGATTCGGTTCGGCGTCTCGAAACTGGTGGTTCACACGATATGGGGAGGAAGGGGAGACACATTGGCAACACTGATTTGGTGAACGCAGGAGTGGAGGAGACTGTACTTACATACCAGGATTCATAGAGCCACGTCAGTCCACAGGCTCGACCCTCCCTACTCTCTCTCGCTCTCTTTCTGGTCTCGAAACCTTGCTCGAAAATACACCACATGCACATGTTTTGTTATATGAATAATTATGTAGGCGTACAAGTATTTAATGTTGCCTGTGTATTATGATTTAATGTTATTGTTATCACTTATTATCATAGTGATTCATAACAGCGTGAGGATATATATATTGTATATATGTGTGTGTGTGCGTGTGGACTTACGTGGTGGTATATGTCACACACACGCACACACATCCTGACACACACACACACACGTACGCTTCTCCACACACACACATCCTGACACACACACGTACACTTTTCCACACACACAAACCCTAACACACACATATATACATCTCCACACACACACACGTACACTTCTCCACACGCACACACACCCTGACACATACACGTACAGTACACTTCTCCACACACACACACACGTACACTTCTCCACACACACACACACACACACGTACTACACTTCTCCACACACACACACACACACACACTCTACAAATATATCGCCTTAATGACCATAACGTAGTCGATAGGCGTTAAGACTAAATAACAAACAAACAAACAAACATGTCACGGGTTCATAGTTCACAATACACACACACACACACACATACACATATACACACACACACACACACCGCACTAGAGAAGGTGTGGCCATGCATGTAAGTATAGAATTACACATACACACAGATACATATATATATATAGGTTTGGTCTCACACATCATCATCATCAGTTCTTTGCCTATAAACAACACGAGCAGTCATGACTCCTCGTATCCTTACTGCCTTCATCTACCTCTTGGGTGAGTAAATTTGAGAGAGAGAGAGAGAGAGAGAGAGAGAGAGAGAGAGAGAGAGAGAGAGAGAGAGAGAGAGAGAGAGAGAGAGAGAGAGAGAGAGAGAGAGAAACACATATATGTATAGTAGAACGAAATATATAAACAAGATGAAAGGGCGTGTGTAGTGTACAGTCCATACTCTGTCCTGCCACCAATACAAACGAGTGTTATAAGTGTGTTGTCTCGTACAGGTGTTGTGGTGGTGTTGGTGTTGGCTGGTACCACCAAGAATGGGACCCATCTTACCATCAGGGTATGTCCTTCCTTTTATCTGGGCTTATATTTTGTTTGTTGTGATGATGAACACTTCACCCATACTGTAAATAATCTTCTTGTCACATTCTTACCATACATGTGTGTTTATATCGTTCCAGGAGAAGCGAGGTTTTCTTGGTGGTGGAGGTGGTGGTAATGGAGGGTACAACAACGGAGTTAGTGGTGGAGGAGGGTACAGTAATGGAGGCAGTAGTTACCTTGTGATTGGTACTGGAGGAGGAAGTCACAAAGGGTCCAGCAGCTCTAACCTGGCCAGCCAAGCAGCTGCTGAAGCTACAGCTGCTGCTGCAGGACTAAAGGAAGCATCAAAAGCCGCGGCTGCATCAGCAGCTAAGAAAGCTGCTGCAACAGCCGCTGCTGCTGCTCAGACAGCGACAGCAGCAGCAGCACAGAAACAAGCTGAGGCAGCACAGATAACCCAGGCAGTACAAGGAGCACAGGCTGCTGCCTTTGCTGAGTCTGACCTGTCAGCCAAGGCCAGTACAGCTGTAGCAGCAGCTGAAGCTACATATAACCTGGCTCAACAGGTCACCCAAAGCCTGAGTACTGCTTTGGCTGAGGCACAAGGTGTTACTCAACAATCCCTTCAAGGTGTACAGGCAGCCCAGGCCATACAGTCAACACAGGCTGCTATGACCTGGCAGGCTCAACAAGCTGTCAATTCCCTCAACCAACAAATGGCTCTGACCCTCCAAGAGTTACAGTCAGTACAGACAGCAGCAGCACAAGCACAGGCAGCAGCTACACAAGCACAGGCTAAGGCTAATGGTGGTAACTATGGTGGTAATGGTGGCAGTCATAGCGGCAGCAGCTATGGTGGCAGTGGTGGCAGTCATAGCAGCAGCAGCTTTGGTGGCAGTGGTGGCAGTCATGGCGGCAGCAGCTATGGTGGCAGTGGTGGCAGTCATAGCAGCGGCAGCTTTGGTGGCAGTGGTGGCAGTCATGGCGGCAGCAGCTATGGTGGCAGCTTTGGTGGCAGTGGTGGCAGTCATAGCGGCAGCTTTGGTGGCAGTGGTGGCAGTCATAGCGGCAGCTTTGGTGGCAGTGGTGGCAGTCATAGCAGCGGCAGCTTTGGTGGCAGTGGTGGCAGTCATGGCAGTAGCTACGAAAGCTATGGTGGTAGTGGTGGCAGTCAAATCAGCTTCACCACCAGTTACGGTCACTAACACAAGTCTTACACAATATGTAGCCTATACTCAATACCCAAGTTAAAATAAAGTGTTGTAGCTGTGAACAAAATATTTTCCTACTTTACTAACACAATAATGTAACCTAGAATGCAATGCAAAACCCAAGCTAACTCAAGCTAACCTAACCTACCTTTGTCTCACCACACGTACAAAGTATATCACCTTTCCTGACCTAATTTAGTTTAACCTATCTTCATTTCACCTTTCCTCACCTCACCTCATACTCCCAGGACCAATAAAATGCATCATGAAAAAATATCCTGTACATAATTAAACCAACCATACTTCTTTCAACATTTTAGCAAAGTGGAAATGGATTGAAAAAAAAAAGAAAAAAGAGGGAGATAAAGAGAAGGGACAGTAAAACACGAACAAGGAAATAGAAGGGACCGACGAAGGATTGAAAGGGAGAGAGAAGGTGATAGAGAGGAGGGACAGCAAACACGAAGAAAACAGAAGACAAGGGTCATTTGAAATATTGACCAAAAAAAATCTTTTTCTGGCGCTACATGATCTTGTTGTTACGTCGCCTAATAGCAATCAATCAATCTCTCTCTCACGCTCTCTCTTTCTCTCTCTCTCACACACACCCACTCTCACGCATGCACTCGCTCTCTCTCTCTCTCCATCCCACGCGGCTAAATGGGACATAAGAGTGTGTTAATAGGGAAGGAACAAACCCTGGACCTAGGGGGAAAACTCATTAACAGGTAATTGAGTGTGAGGGGAAGGAAATTAAAGGATGGTGTGTGTGTGTGTGTGTGTTTATAGGTGTGTGGGACAGCTGCGTCAAACCTTCATTATTGTGTTGTCCGTCTTCTGCTCTGCCCCCCCCCCCCATAAACACCCCTCTCCCCTATCTGTGTCCCCCCTCTCCCCTATCTGTGTCCCCTCCTCAATCCCCCCTCTATTCTCCGACCCCCCCCCTTCCGTCTTCTTCCCCCCTATCTGTGTCGCCCCCTCTCCCCCCCTCAACTCACCGATCCCCCTCCCCCCAATCCCCTCTATCCCCCCTCCCTCTCCTCAGATCCAATCTTTGCTACCCTCCCTTATTATGTTCTCTCTCCATCCATCTTCCCCCCTCCTCCTCTGTTCTGCCCCCCCTCCCCCCTCCCCCCATTCCTCTCTAACACGAGGGATGTACATAAATCATCGCACTTTTCTTAAGTAAAATCTTCATTGAGAATATATTCTATCATTATAGTCTTAACAAAAATAAACAAAAACAAAAAACATAACTATTGGAAGGGCTTAATTAACATTAAAAATATTACAGCCACAAATTTCATAATATGACATGAATATAATAACATCTTTTTAATACTATATAATTATATATATATATATATATATATATATATATATATATATATATATATATATATATATATATATATATATATATATATATATATATATATATATATATATATATATATATATATATATATATATATTCATCCATTTGATACTTTTGATTTGGGTGAGGGGAGAAGTTGATGAGGCTCTTGTGGTTCGTAAACTGGAAGGCCACTGATTCCTCCAAACTATGCCAGGAAACAACAGTCCACCTTAAGGGGGTAATACACTTTTGGTACATTGGAGTGCTGCCTTGATTCCTCCAAAGTATGCCAGGACACAGGACCAGAATAGCAAAAATAATGACGTCCT
Source organism: Petrolisthes cinctipes (assembly GCA_033782935.1). Classification (NCBI taxonomy): domain Eukaryota; kingdom Metazoa; phylum Arthropoda; class Malacostraca; order Decapoda; family Porcellanidae; genus Petrolisthes; species Petrolisthes cinctipes. Next base: position 5,201 of record JAWQEG010007906.1, read on the forward strand.
GTTGCTTGGAATAGTTTAGAGGAATCATTTGCTCCAGATTTACCACCCAAAACAATGTGCTATATACCACCTTACCATTACTAATACAAGATCTGTTTCATGGCATGGTTTGGGGGAGTCAGTGGTCCTCCAGTTTACCATCAACAACTTAACATACTGTATCAACAAATTAACATACTGTATCCCCTCAACCCTACTGTGCATTTATTTTTCTAATACATTATTGGGTAATTATGAACTACCTCCCCATCCTCTAAAGAAAAAAAAAATAAATACAGTAAATAAATAACCTATGAAGTATGGTACTATAATTATAATATAATAATTCTCCTCGTCTCATTTCCTACTCTTTTCAGTGTATGCAAATTAGCTACCTTCCTATTCTCTCTTAAAAACAAAAAAACAATAAAACTGAAGTAATCCTGAATATTCACTTACCAAGGCAAAAATAAAATTGAATTACTGTATATAAATGTGAGAATGCATTAAAAGGAAGGTTCATTTGTTGGTGAATTGGAAGGCTTTTGATTCCTCCAAACCATACCACAAAACACATCCCCTTTTAGTACCACTGAGGGCGTCTGTTTTCTGGCATAGTTTGGAGGAATCAGTAGCCCTAAAATTGACCAATAAGAGAACCTCGCATTAACAGATATAAAAATAATAAACCTAAAATACTCTATATATATAATTGTGAGGATGCACTGACTACCCGATCTCATTTCATCAACAAGAAGAATTTGCAATATAAAATCTAAGGGAAGGAACTCGTGATGGTAAATTGGAGTGCTACTGATTCCTCCAAACTATGCCAGGAAACAGACCACTTGAATGTTACCAATAGGGGATCTGTTTCGTGGCATAGTTTGGAGGAATCAGAAGCACTCAAATTTACTAAAAAGACGTCCTCTCCTTAAACATACATCATAGACACTATAATAATATACAGTATTACCAGAACAACGATGGTGTTCATGACATTATACAACATCCCAAATATATTTATCGTATATATACTATACCCTTTCAAAAGATTAAGCAAAATAGACCTCTGTATATTCACAAAAAAAGACTTACACAGCTATACAGGTACCAGAATACAATCAATACAGAAGAGGGAAGAGGGACAAGAATAGAGTATTTTCCAGGCAGAGAGAGAATCATTTGTATAATACTGGGTAAAGTTTCGGTTCCTGTCTCTATATCAACTAATAACTAAAACTCTTAAATAAAACACATCATCAGGTTCATGGAAGAAAATTCTGATGAGGAAAGTCAATGTCTCTGCAATATGAACAATACATTTTCAACTAAAAAGTGCAAGGCATTTCAACCTTTCTCGACATGACGCAAAGCTCTGTTAACAAAGCGCCAGTGGTATATATGTACTGTATTTTATTTACTTCCATTATTACTGTGGTTTGTTATTTTATCCACTCCCCCTATTCTCACTGCTGCTTAAAAGGAACTCACACCCTAATCAGGATTATTTCACCAAGGACCTGTACAATAAGGTGTTCACTTCTTGTCTGGGAATTGTTTGAGTCACATTCCCTCCTTTCTATCTTCTGCTGTGTGTCCTGTACCTCAAACATAACCATTTCGCTCCATGCGCCCGGGAAGATTAGTATTGATAGCGACTCCTTTACCACCCCGCTAGTGGACGAATGGCTTACATGTACACACAATCAAAACAACTATGGGTGTAATTCCCGTGTGAAACATTGTGACATCTCAGACGAAGGATACTGAAAAATAGCTTATTGTTTATTGCTGAGGTAACACGAGCTGTGCTGATCATTTACAGAACCATTAGACAGCCTCCTGTTTGATGGCTTTTGATCGTGTGTACATAATATCATTTCTCACACTTTTATTCTCAAGCTTCCTTAACATCCAAGGCAAAACTGTACAATGTAAAAGAAACGTTAGGAATGAATGAAAGTCCAATATGGCTACAGGCTACTGGACCCAGAATTTCAGTACCCCTCTAATCAGACCACAACAGACCGCTCATTGCCATTCATCGACCCATATTATCACACTGTATCACAAGAGTATAGAGAAATTGTTGTAGAGTAGCTGTGAACAATTTCTTTTCCTGCTGTATAAACACAAAAATGTAACCTAAATGAAAATCCAAGTTAATCTAACCTAACTTTGTCTCACCTTACCTAGCCTTTCCTAACCTAATCTAGTTTAACTTAACTTCATTTCACCTTCTCTCACCTAGCCTCCTGTGTTGTCACCTCACCTCACTTTTTCTTGGTCAAGCTAATGTAGCCTGAATTCACCTCCTTTCACCTAACTTAATAGCACCATACCTCACCTTTTTCAACCCAAATGTAGTCTAACCATATCTACTTGTAATTCACCTTATTTTCTCTCACTTAACTCTAACATCACCTAACTTTACCTTCCCTAACCTGACATAATCTAACCGAACCTAACATCACCTCAGCTTCTCTCACTTAATCTAATACTATATCACCTAACTTCCCTAAACTGACATAATCTAACCTAACCTAACCTTGTCTCAGCTCCCCTAAATATAACCTAACCTAACCTAACCTAAACGAATCAAAACCTCACCACACCTAGCCTGACCGTTTTCTAGCAAAGTTTGAAGAAATTAAAAGGCCTCTTTACCTTCTACATAATTTAACCTAACCTAACCTAACCTCTTAATCACCCAATATAAAATAATAATCCTCTTTCCCAGTCAGCCATATGTAGAAAGACCATACTTGTAATGTAATATATATAAATATGCCTGAACAATATTGGCTCTTCCCTTCTACCTCTTCACATACTCATTCCGTCGCTTTATGTTGGCTCCTTGGACCTCCACTGACTCGTAGTAACTGCACCGATTCACCCTGGAAAGAGAGAGAGGGAAATAGAGGCTGAGAGGCTTGAGTACTGTACATCACTTTACACAGAAACCCTTGATAAAATTATAATGCAAACATGAATACTTTTTTATACAGTTTCATTTTATACTTAATCGCTCACTACAGGTCATCAAATATTCTCCCAGACTTCTGTTAACATCACTGAAGGCCATCAAATATTTTTCTATTATTCATAACAATAAAAACAAAGTACTCTAATGGTGCAAATATTACGGTGTCTATCCTATTTTGTTCCCTATCGGTTATCGTCAACATCCTGTGGCCCATGAGAGTTCCCGTACACTGCCCTGATCGTCACAGACCTGCATTCGATGCCACACTTGCCGGAGCCGCAGCTTTGGCAGGGGAAGTGGCAGCCGGGACACTCCCCCTGCAGGCAGTCACAGAGGTCCACACCCGTACCCACCAACCGACCTTCCCCATCGTAGAAAGCCCAGGGCTTCTTCTTCTCTCTAAAATGTGCAACATAAAAGAAAAAGAGGTTGTCGGTTAAGTTTTTTTTTTTCAATTATGGGCATGAATAAAATATGCTTTGAAATAGTGCAATGTAGAAACAAAAGAGGTTGTCAACTGAAGATTTTTTTTTTCCATTTCCAATATTTGTGGACATGAGTAAAATTGGCAACAGCCTGACTGAATGGACAAGGTACAACACCATATCAGAGGAACAACATTGTCATTAATTAATAAAGGCTCCACCTCATACAGTGCTGTTCCTTATCCGTTTGTGCGCATGATTTGATAAACAACTTGGATTCACAGCAAAGGTCTACTGTATTTGCGTGGAAAACATGGGCTGTTGAAGTACAGTAATGAGTTTTCTTTTTCCTTTACCTTGTCTGTTTGTGGACATGCTTGGAAAAATAAAATTGGATTCACAGTAAAGATCTACACTACTCTACTTGACTGGAAAACATTGGCGTACCTTCTTCTCTGTTTTTTTTTCTTCCGTTGACTCCTCTGACCGTTGCTGGGACTTTGGTTCACCTCCAGCAACTCATTCGGGTCAAGGAGTTCCTGTGTACACTTGATGTTGTTATTGTTGTGAACTGCTGCCTCCTCCTCCTCCACCTCCTCCTTCTTCTTTTTTTTCTTCTTCTTCCTCTTCTTCTTGACTTGGCTACTGACCTCCAGGCTCTGTGTGTTCTGGGTGAGGATCCCAAAGTCTAGTTCCTCCATCAGCATTGCCATCACCTGCAAACAAATCATCAATCAGTTTCAGCAATAATAAATTACTCAAGTCAGATATTCCTCCCAAGAAAAATTAGCTTAATTTACCGTTGACAGAATCTGTGGTAATATCAGGTCCTCCAAACACTATAAAGTACTGTAGATAGAAAGTTTGTGGTAAAGTTGGAAATTCAATATGCTGCAGATAGTGTGTGCTAATGCTCAGAACTTACTCTATCACAGGGGTCCATGGTAGTGCTGCCAACAGTCTTCTCATTTGTGACACCGGCATCATCTGGGTCAGTCGTTACGGTGGCGGTCGCCCCAATGAGAGGAAGAGGCGGTATGGTATTCTGTAAACGTGGCATGAGGTTACATAAGAAGGAATCCGTTATGAAAAAGGAAACCTGTATAAGCCAGCATGGATACAGAAATCATGGATGTAACCATCACTAGTGAGAGATTTATTTTTATATTTCCTGAGTTTCCTTCCTTCAACTATCAAAGATCTTCTTCACAACTCATGGAAGGAATCACCCAACACACCACCACCACCCCCACCATCTACTCCACATTAAACTTCACTACCTCCTTTTCCTCCACCAACAACACCTTCTTAATTTCTCCTCATCATCCTCCTCCTTCTCCTCGACTGTGCCTCACCTCCCAGCTCGGAGGATCGCCCATCACCACCTCTTCATACACTACGTCAGGCTCCGAGACGAAGATATCCCCATCAGAGCCGTCGTCAGTGTCTCTGGATCCCCTCCTGGTAGTCTTGGCAGTGATGGTGTCCTTATCAGTAACGTCCATCCAGGCATTGTCAAAGAACATCTCCAGGCCTAGACTTCCTTGAGTCGTAGCTGGTACGTCCTGTACTAGGAGTGGGCAGCCCGGCATTCTCATCTGTGGGGATTAAGGGAGTGAAGGAATATACTGTACTGGAATCAAAGGAGTCAAGGGAAATACTGATACAGTAAAAGTCCTAAAGTTCAGAAGGCAGGGAAACACGAGACTTCCGAACTTTCGTTTTTTTCCGAAGTTACGGTAGTACTGTACAGTATACCTAAAAATGGCCCTAAAATTCTGAAGAAAAACATTTAATTAGAATAAGTAAAACAGAACACATTTTTGTGGTTACCTGTACAATGCAGTAAATATCCGAAGGTGTTGAGGTGTAATCCATATGTGTAGATGTTAAATCCAGGCATTCGAGTCACATAGGGTAGATGTGAATCTTATACTGTACAGTACTGTATTACTTTAAGCTTAAGTTATACCAATACACTGTAATTTTTTGTAAATATATGTGTTTTTTTTACATATTTTGAAAAAATTCAGCAATAATTGGTCAGCCAAAAACCTTCCGAAGTATCAGGCATTCCGAAGTTTTGGAGTCCGAACTTTTGGACTTTTACTGTAATGGGATCAAAGGAGTGTATGAAAATACTGTACTGTACTGGTGCCCAAGGCAAACGTCTTGTGTATGGAAAGAAAGGGTTTGAGAAGGAATCGACTCAACTATGATGGTAATGAAACATTTTTCTTTCACATGTTTTTCACTTGCAGATATTAAGTGACTGATAATTAACATTCTTAGGCTATACTCAAACATTTGAGTACAGTAAAGGGCTCCCAGGCACAACTCGCTAATTGTTAATTAAATCCTGCAGAAACAGTAGAGAGAGTCACCTTGGATTGCACACCATAGTCATCTCAAACACTCTTGAAATCTCACCTTCAAATTCTCCGAGAGGTGATCGAAAAAGTTGGAGTAGAGGACACCAGGCAGTGGGCAGCGCTGAAGGATCAAAGCCAACCAACAGCCTTTACACCTGTTCTTGTCTAAGTCACCCTGATCAAAACACCTATAAGAAAAAAAATATATATATAAAAAAAAAGGGATTACATTCTGCCTTCACCATACACCAATGAAGAGGAAAAAGCAGGTGACTCAGGTTGGCAACTATTAGGTAAGGTTAGGGCAAGAAAATCCCCCCCCCCCCCACACAAACCACTAAGTTAAATATTTTAATTTTTGTATTTCCATTACTATATATATGCACACACAAATATGCTGTACATATGCAAGCTGTGTATCAATACAATCTAATTTACAGTAGTACCATACCTTGCTTGTTTTGAACAGGATGCGTGAAAGGGCTGCCTTTTGAACCGCTGATAAAAATGACGACAAGCCTCACACGCCACCACCCCGGCAATACGAGTGACTCCTCTATGTAAGGAGTGGTAGCGGGTCAGCAGACAGACGCCACATGACACTCGTACTCTCTTCATGGCTGCCTTGCCTTCTGGTGTCCCTGTGGATGAACGTATATAAATAATACAGTCATGAGCCATAATTCTTACCAAATATAATATATAAAGATATAATGCAAGCTGTAAATTTTTTACTGTTTAATGGTTAATCCTGTTGTTTTTGTTGCTGACACTACAGTACTAGCAAACTTACATCAGTATATAAATATCATTGTAAAGTACGGTAACTGTTAATGTAGGAGATAACACCTTCAAAATACCAGTTTATTATCCCTGTCAATTCTACTGTACAAACACAGCTTTACAGACCTTACAGTATAATCCAGATTATGGCTTCATGGTACGAGATTTAAATACGAGATAGAAGTAACATTTTCATGAGGTTCAACTACTGTGCAAGTGGAATCTGATGTATTCTGTGATTAACAAATTCCAGTCCTTGGTGATACTGCTACAAATATGCTTTGCCCTCATATTAGTTATAGCCTGATTTACTTCCTTGGTGATTTCAATATGAATTTGCTTAGCCCTTTTATTAGTGACAACCTTGAAGCAGATTACATAAGCAAGAACTCTCCTGGTTTCCCATTACATAAGCAAGAACTCTCCTGGTATCCAGTTACATGAGCAAGAACTCTCCTGGTTTCCTGTTACATGAGCAAGAGTCCTCCTGGTTTCCCGAGTAAGAGGGAGACGACTGAGGAACACCTTAAGCCACTCGGACTTACGGATGAGTCTTTCATATGAGGGTCTCAACACGCCTGGCAGCCTGACCCGGAGTCTTTCATGGGAGGGTTTCAACACGCCTGGATCCCTCACGTTTAGGTTTGGCTCTGAATGGTCTGGCGGCTCCATTGTGGCAGAGAAACACCACCAATGGAGAGACAGCAACAATGGTAACCCTAAGGAATGCTCTTGTTTATCCGGTATCTGAAAAGGCAAAAGTGTTATCAATCGTATGTATAAAAATGTAATTAATAAAACGGAGAAGATAATATTATGCATGACCAAACGTTATAGTGAAGTGGTGTGTTAGGTTGCATTCACAAACTCAGGTATTATTACAGAAGTACTGTGTTCTTGGCTAGGACCACGCAGTGTTACCACGTCCGGCTAGGTCCCGGGAATATGCCCCGGTCACTTTATCACTTTATGATAGTTTACACCGGTTATATCCCGGTAGTTTGCCCAGGTTAGATCCCGGTAGTCTGCTGTGGTCTAGGTTAGGTTAGGTCAGGCTAGTTTCCAAATTATGTTTGTAAAACGGGGCATCTCCAAGAGAAACACCATAGATGAAAGTGTCTTAAAATGGTCCAAAATAGTGAGTAATAATACTAAAATATACGGTATTTATTGAAAGAATTACCATTTTGTAGCAGTGTTGCCAGATCCGGCTAGGTCCCAGTATTTTGCCCCGGTCATTTACTGTACTTTACCACGGTTATTTCCCGGTAGTCTGCCCAGGTTAGGTCCCGGTAGTTTGCCCAAGTTAGGTCCCGCTGGTCTGCTGTGGTCTAGGTTAGGTTAGGTTAGGTAAGGTCAGGCTAATTTTAAAATGCCCCATTTGAATATGCCCTATCTTGGAAATGGGGCATTTGCGGAGGAAATGCCATAGAAGAAAATAGTCTTAGAATGGTCTAAATAAGTGGGTAATGAAGGTAGAAAATCCGTACGCAATAACGGTAATTCTTTCAATATTTACCGGTAATGCTTTCAATATTTACCAGATATACAATATAGTGAACCCAGTACTTCTGTAAATTTACCCGATTTATAAGTTCTCATTTAGGTTGGGTCAGCCAGTGCAGTGTCAGCAGGTCAATGCATGTCACTCACCCCACAGTCAGCCAGCCAGTGCAGTGTCAGCAGGTCAATGCATGTCACTCACCCCACAGTCAGCGAGCCAGCCAGTCAGCCAGTGCAGTGTCAGCGGGTCAGCATGTCACTCACCCCACAGTCAGTCAGCCACCACCACTCACTCCACCAGTCCACCACTCAGCTGACTGAAGAATATTAAAGAATGTAAACAAACCCAACCTGGTGGAATTGTTTACGCTTTTATACGGCACACCTTTTATTTTTTTCTACTGTATTTTCAAAGATTTTGTTTAATAAGACTGTATCTGTCAGTTTTTGCATCACATGTCACTGGAGAATATCTGACTGGTGATATTTTAGGCTACTTTCACTTATTATTTTCGCTGTGCACCCAAATTTTTCCAATCGCAAACTTTTCTCTCCTCCAAAATGTGTCGGTCTGCTGCTGGCCCTTATCATTCCCAAGGTTTAAATTATTTTTTAAACCTTTAAACCTTTCTTCGCACACACACACACACAGACACACACACACACACACACTTGCAAGTTATTCAATCAGGCAGTTGAATTAAAAATTATCCATGATCGGCCTACCCCATCACCACAGAACAGAGTGGAAGAGTATGTAAGGGAGAGAAACGTGAGGGGCAGAGTAGGACTTGACCAAGTAAGGAGGGAGTGTTGGAACAGGGAAAACTAGAGACACTTCTGCAGTGGCCACCCCCTTGGAGGGAGTTCCCGGTGGGAACGAGGCGTCAGAGCTATAGATAGATAGATACAGGGTCCTGGATAGATAGATGAAACCGAACAAATAATAATGGTGTTAGAGAAAACGGAGCTAATTAAAGTTAATAAAAGAAAACTATAAGTTAATAATAGGTGACTAAAGGAAACAGCCCTACTGCCAATAGACAGATCTTCCCCTCAAGGTAATCACGAGAGGCGATCGTAACACGTGAACGAATGACATTAGGCGCCGCAACAGTGAGGTCATATAGCGCCAGAAAAAGGTGACAGAGAGGTGAGACAGCAAACAGGAAGGAAATAGAAAGAAAAGAGGGACAGTTCAAGAACTGAAATTAAGAGAGTGGCTGGGACCGAAGGGGCGCCAAAACCCTTACAGTATTGCCCACATCACTAAAGCAGGCAATACCCCCCCTATGGGATGTAACACGTGACCCAGCCTTTGAATGTCACAGCCAGTCAGAGGTGACTTGAAAAGGGCGTAACATACGTCATACTGTACGTAGTAGTACATTACAACTTTATTGATCTTCTTGTGTCTCATCCACAAAGGTGATGTATTTTGCACCGGAGTATCTCTTTGTTGCGGGTGTAAGTTAAGCCTGGCTACTCCAACATTTACACCATTACACACAACGTTAACTTACACCAATCACAGTTTTGCTTTCCATATACATCGACCAATCACAGGGCAGAGTTGGACTCCCTTCAATCAAATCCGAAACTGATATATAACTCACATCAAATATGACATCATAAATAATAATTGAATAACGAAGAGAACTTTTCATTGAATATGTAGTTAAATAATATCACCTTTTGTGTTAATAATGTACCATCATATATGTATAATGTACAGTCGGCCTCAGGAATTCGTATACATCACTGTGACATCAAGGGTTCGTAACAACTAAAAAACTTTGTATATTAATTTTCTAACACAAAACTTTTCTGGTAATGTTATTTGGGTAATACTTGAATCAGTCAGTAGAACAATGCCTACGGTATGTGTAGAATAAAACCCCTTTTAACTAATGCTCTGTGTACTAATTCCTGAGGCCGACTGTACATACAACATACATTTGACAATAAGTAGTTTAATAATACCACCTTTTCTCATTTTATTACATGAAGATACATGTATATTATTATAATGTAGGATATACATTTGATACTCGTGGTTGTAGTGGTGATCGTCAACCTATCTATCTTTTCCAGACTATTTATTTACCGAATAGATGAATTAAGAACTTACATATTCCTTTATGTTAACATATAACAAAATTAAGACTTCTTATTCCGTTATTAATACTCAAAGTTGTAATCCAAAGAGTTTATTTGTTATAGAGACCGGAGCTATATGGTCTAAAATTCAGGTGTATTGATTTATATCACCTCTGGAGCACTGGTGTAACTTTATACCTTCATTTACACCTGTGACGTCATCAACAAGGCGCAAATTGTTTTAGTGGTTTAGGCTACACCGGCGTAAGTACTTTGTGAATCCCCAACCCTTGAATATAATGCCTCCTCCTCCTTCTTCCTCTCCTCCTCCTCCTCCTCCTCCTCCTTCTCCTTCCCTCCCCTCCTACCCTTCCCTTCCTCTCCTCTTCCTCCTACCCTTCCCCTCCTTTCCTCCTCCTCCTCATTCTCTCCTTTCACTCCCCCTCCTCCCCTCCTCCTCCTACCCTTCCCTTCCTCTGCTCCTCTCCCCTCCTCCTCCTCCTCCTCACCCTCCTCTCCTCTTCCTCTTCCTTCCCCCTCCTCTCCTCCTCCTCCTCCTCCTACTTACAAATATATACTCGAGTCATTCTACCTCGTGTTGTCTTCGTTGGCACTTCTCATCCCCCTTCCTCCTCTCTCAGCCACACATACTCAGATATTATACCTCCTCTCTCTCTCTCTCTCTCTCTCTCTCTCTCATATATATTATACCTCCATTCCTCTCTCTCTCTCTCTCTCTCTATCCTAACACATAGGCAAATTGTGTCTCCCTCTCTCTCTTTAACCTAGCCTAACACATACGCAAATTGTACCTTCGTTCCTCTCTCTCTCTCTCTCTCTCTCTCTCTCTCTAACCTAACACATACGCAAATTGTACCTCTCTCTCTCTAACCTGACCTAGCCTAACCTAACACCAACCAATTCCAACAGACAGACAGATAAGTGAGGGAAATATAGTCAAACCACAAAAAACAAACTCTAACAACAACAAAAACAACAAACAAACAAACACATAAGGAACACAATCTTACAACAACAACACCCACAAACAAACAAACAAACACGTGGAAAAACAGCATCTTACAACAACAACAACAACAAAACCCACAAACAAACACGTGAAAAATAAAACAGAATCATACAACCACAACCACAACAACAACAAGATGAGTAGTGGGTCAAACAAGTGGTCGAATCACGGCCACCAACGAGTCCACCCAACCAGCCCACCCATCATTAGTATAATTACCAACACCGACACGACCACCTCCACCAACACCTCGCCTTCTGGTTCCCTGTGAGTAGATGGAGGGGAGAGAGGAGGGAAACGAGCAGTGATGCCAACTCAAAACTTTGGAATCCGCTAGACTAGTCAAGAAAATCCGCTAAATCATAGGTAAAGCTCTTACAATTTTCCGCTATATTGGCTTTTAAAATCCGCTAGTTACTCTTGTAAAGTTCAATTTTATTTCTGCTAGATAATTTCTAAATCCGCTAGATCTAGTCGAAAATCCGCCAAGTTGGCATCACTGGAAACGAGCCTAGTAATATTATTGTTATTGGGGGAGGGAAACGAGCCTAGTAATATTATTGTTTGGGGAGAGAAGGGAAACGAGCCTAGTAATATTATTGCTATTGGGGAGAAGGGAAACGAGCCTAGTAATATTATTGTTGTTGAGGGGGGAGGGAAACGAGCCTAGTAATATTATTGTTATTGAGGGGGGAGGAAAACGAGCCTAGTAATATTATTGTTTGGGGGGAGGAAAACGAGCCTAGTAATATTACTGTTATTGGAGAGGGAGGGAAACGAGCCTTACTAGTAATATTATTGTTATTGGAGGAGGAGGGAAATGAGCCTAGTAATATTATTGTTATTGAGGGGGGGAGGGAAACGAGCCTAGTAATATTATTGTTATTGGGGAGGGAGAGGGAAACGAGTCTAGTAATATTTTAGTTATTGTTGTTGTTTGTGTTGTTGTGATGATGATTATTATTATCATTATTATTTCATTTTTGATAATATTATTATTATAATTTTATTATTATTATTATTATTATTATTATTATTTATATTATTATTATTATCATTATTATTTTATTTTTTATATTATTATTATCATTATTACTATTATTATTACGACTATTATTGATGTTGTAGTTGTAGTTATTATTACTACCACAACTACTACTACTACTACTATTACATATACTACTATTACAATTACCAACCATGAAACACTTACCATCCATCACATTACATTACATCACACACACACACACACACATATACATTACATCGCATCCAATTCACACACACACACACACACACTGTCACACTCCATTCATCATTATTGTATTCCTGCTGGTCACGTGACATAACCCTTATTCATATTATCATGTGACAATAATAACTCATGATGTTATTATATAAGAAAAGGATACCGACCCATCCTAGTTTAATAATTATTTATGGTTCACAAAATATAATAATAATAATAACGAAAATATACCACTACTAACAATAATAATAATAATAATGCTACTACTACTATTACTACTACTAATACTAATACTACTACTAATAATAATAATGATAATAATATACTACTACTACTACTACTACTACTACTAATAATAATAATAATACTGATGATACTACTACTACTACTACTACTACTACTACTACTACTACTAATAATAATAATAATAATACTGATGATACTACTACTACTACTACTACTACTACTACTAATAATAATAATAATAATAATAACGAAAATATACTACTACTAATACTACTACTACTACTACTACTACTACTACTACTACTAATAATAATAATAATAATAATAATAATACTGCTATTAATACTACTACTACTAATACTACTACTACTACTAATAATAATAATACTAATAATACTAATAATAATAATAATAATAAATACATATATACATTGACAAGACCAATACAACAACTACTGTAAATACTTTGTTCTAAGGAGTGTATGTGGTTTTACCCATCATGACGTCAGAGAGAGTAGGAAGGAATTACCAACACTTGAGTAAACACTGATTGACTCACTCATTGACTTACTGACTTACTGACTTACTTATTAAATGACTGACTTACTGATTGCCTGACTGACTCATTTACTGATTTACTGACTGACTGACTTATCGACTGACTGACTGACTGACTTACTGACTGACTGACTTATTGACTGACTGACTTACTGATTGCCTGACTGACTCATTTACTGATTTACTGACTCACTGACTCATTTACTGACTTACTTACTGACTGACTCACTGGTTGACTGACTCATTTATTGACTTATTGACTGACTGACTCACTAATTGCCTGGCTCCTTTACTGACTTATTGACTGACTGACTGACTGACTGACTGACTGGCTGACTGACTGACTGACTGACTGACTGACTGGCTGACTAACTAACTTACTGACTCACTCACTCACTCACTGACTTACTGACTGACTGACTTATTCATTCATTCATTCAGTATACCCTATGACCATACCACGAAATAACAAGCTCCTTCCATATAGATATGTGTATGTGTGTGTGTGTGTGTGTGTGTGTGTGTGTTGTTGGGGGGAGTGATTGTGTGTGTGTGTGTGTGTTGGTGTGTGTATGTATATGTGTGTGTATGTGTTGTTGGGGGGAGTGATTGTGTATGTGTGTGTGTGTTGTTGGTGTGTGTATGTATGTGTGTGTGTGTGTGTGTTGTTGTTGGGTTGGTGAATGTGTGTGTGTGTGTGTGTGTGTTGTTAGGGGGAGGGGTTGTGTGTGTGTTGTTGAGTGTGTGTGTGTGTATGTTGTTGTTGTTGTTGTGTTGTTTTTTGGGGGAGTGGTTGTGTATGTGTGTGTGTTATTGGTGTCTGTATGT